>VNJQ01000551.1:0-279418 GCA_008042515.1 Drosophila truncata
CTTAAAATAATGCTAACCGACCAAAGGTGCAACTTGTCGAGCGAGTCGCTGTCAAAATTGTTATTCCTAAAATTAAATAAAAATGATAAAAATACATAAATTCATAATAAATTGAAAATTAATGTACCTAATTGTTCTACTGGTTGATCATTATGATGATTATCATTATCATTATCATTATTATCATTGTTTTGGTAATTGTATATGTATATCTGCTGCAGCTGCTCTGTATGTAACAGTTGACCTTATATTAAATAATTGCAACAAACACAGCTAAAATACGTTTTGTTGCTGTTGTTGTTGTTGTCAATTGTTGCTCTAGGGTCCCTTTATAAGGACATAGGACAATATTGGCAATATCCTTAAAGGATCAAAAGTTGTTGCGTGGTGAGTTTTATTTTGAGCGAAAAAAATAAAAATCACAAATAATCATTATTTTTGAGTTTTATTTTTTTTGCTCAAAAATAATGATTATTTGTGATTTTTATTTTTTTTGCTCAAAAATAATTATTAGTCTTGATTTAAAAAATTAAAAATCGATAAGTAATCATTACAAAGTAATTTTTAAAATATTACTTATAATGATTACGGTCCCTGATTTCAATATCAAAATTGATCGTTAGAGGGATAGCAACTCTTTTAAACTGCACCCAATAGGTTTCATTAATTAATATAATATTGAAACAACAAACTTCAAACTATAAGAAAGTTTTATATATTTTTTAAATTATTATTATAATTATTTGGTTAACTCAAATATTGAACTTTTTATAATTATTTATAAATTACATTAAATCTTTACATAAGTTAAAATTTCTGAACAAACCATTTAAATTAGCTACCTTACTACGACTTTTAAGTTATTTTTGCATTATATTACGACAATCGTCGTTCTTTTCCTGCAATTTTATAGCTTTGCGTATTGCTACTACATTCATTTGAATTCTATGTATTCCCAACGATAGGCGGTTTCCCGACTATGACTTTCAAATCGGTGGTTGTTGGCACGTTGTTTCAGCGTCATTTCCACACACGTTTCTTCGATTTCTATTCCTGCAATTTGCAGCTACATTTACCATTTGGCATTGATATTATATACATTTGCATAGGTCATGTAGGTTTGTGTTCTAAGCGACAGACCTATAACCGAGCAGTGACAATTTATATTTGATTAGTCGCCAACGAACCTTATTGGAGGAAGGAAGGAAACAAACCCACAAACAGGAAGATGATTTCGCCAGATCCAGTTCAGTTGGCTTTCTTTAAAAGTCCCTGGCCCACCCTTGGAGTGCTGACCGTCTACCTTCTCTTTGTGCTGAGGGTGGGTCCCAAGCTCATGGAGCGTCGACAGCCCTTTGAACTGCGCGGCGTGATCAAGGCATATAATATCATACAAATCGTGTACAATAGTGCGTTGTTCCTATACGTAAGTGTAGCGGAGGGGACAGGGACTAGCATTAGGTCATTACACCGATTATACACATAATTATTGCAGACCCTTTATGTCGCCTATAATATCTACGACATGAGGTGCCCCATAAGTCTGCCGTTGGACCATAAGGCCAAGGATCTAGAGCGAAATTACGCCAACGCTTACTACATCAACAAGTATGTAGATCTGCTGGAAACTGTGTTCTTTGTGCTGCGCAAGAAGAGCAGGCAGATATCCTTCCTGCACGTCTTCCACCATGTGGCCGTGATCCTGGCCTCGTACCTCACCCAGACGATGTATGGCCATGGGGGCCTTGTGGCCTGGATGGCAATCCTTAATTTACTTGTACACGCGCTCATGTACACTTATTATCTGCTATCCTCCATAAGCCCCGATGTGCAGAAGGCGAGTCTCTGGTGGAAGAAGTACATGACCATGATCCAGCTAATCCAGTTCGCCTTAGTCATGGTCCATATGATCGACATGCTAACGCACAGCGACTGCAAAGCTCCACGACCTGCGATCTATGCCTTTGGCTTTCTCTACTCGGTGTTGACTGTGATGTTCTCCAAATTCTACTATCAGTCGTACATAAAACCCAGTCGGAAAAAGGCTAAAAGGTCCTCATAAGGACCTGCAGTATAGCCAACGCATTTATTTTTTTTAATAAAATTAAATTGAGCCGATAAAGAAAACTGTAATTAAACAAAATGATGTGATGTTAGAACTGTTTGTCAGTTTAATTGTGCAATAAGAATGGCTTATAAATATTATTTTACGTTAAATTATTAAACCTTTGTGTGTGTGTGTGTGGCAAATCACTTATCCGCACTCGCTGCCTGCTGCTGTGCAGCACTCACTGGCGCCTTGATGCCCATCAGCTGGCATAATTGATTCCTCAGTGGACGCACCTCCACCAGCGGCATAGTCCAGTCGGTCTCGGAGAGCAGTGTTAGGATCTCATCCATATTATCCTCGGGCACTTCGGTGACATCTCCGTGCAGGGCCAAAGCTTCATATAATTTGGTAGCTGCTGTTTTCCGAACATGCACATGCTGCAGTCCAAGGAATACCGAGAGCTTAGATAGGATTCGCCGGGAGAGACGCGGCACCTGCAGGAGCTGGCAAAAGGCACTAATACTGGTCGCCGTCTTGTACAGCTTCTTATATCCCTTAACTTCCAGGTTGAGCAGCCTGTAAATGTCTTCCGCAAAAGCATTTGTTTCGTCATGGAGCACTGATTCTACGGTTCCCGATCCGATGAGTATATCCAGGAAACTGAGCATGGGATAAGTTACGCGCTCATTCAGTAAATGCTCTTCGAAGATCTGAACAATCTCCGCACATAAACGCGGCACCATCGCCGGGTTGGAACGTAAAAATTGGAATAGGGCCGTAGAGGCGTATTTAATCTGTAAGAAACAAACTTAGAGATCTCTTAAATGATTGCTGGTAACCCTCAACTCACCAGAGATTCAGTCAATTGTCCAATGCTGGCACTTAGCCCCAGCAGCACTCGCTTGGAGAAATCGGGCAGGGCGAGCAGCTCGCAGAACAAGGGGAATGTGTGATCGGCAAACAGCCAAAGCACAGAATCAGCCTCGGCGGGGAATATCTCCAGTAGCTTTGAATGCTCTCGAATATGTGGAATTCTGGGCTGATGATTAATCAGTTGGCAGCACAGGCGTCCGCCTAATCCTCGTGTTCGATCAATTTTCTCCACCGCCTGCTGCATAAAGCCAACCACAACCTCGTGGACTTGCTCTGGCGAGAGTAATTCCGGCGGACACTGAGTTACGATCTCGTAGAGGGAGGACATGGCTGCCTCCCTTACCCAAGCACCAATATCGCCGCGATTGTCCAAGGTATACTCGTCCAATGCTTTCAGTAAGCAATTAAGGACTCTGTTGAAGTTGTTAGGATCTGAGAAGGTGGCTGCTCCTCCCCCATAGCCCACTGTTTTTACTACTTTTATCAGAGCCTTAACGCTTTCCGTTCGAGCCTCGCTCCATCTGTAGGTCTGAATGTTCTCGCGATCTCCCATTTCACCGGCCATAACTACCGCTTGCAGCGGAGTCAGCGAATGTCTTACCAGGCTATCCAAGACGGCGGACAAATGCGGTTGGACCATAAGGGCAGGCAGCACTCCCAAGGCGGCTAGGTAACCCATACGTATGTGCTCTTCCAGGTCATTCTCGGCTCCCTTCAAATATGCATTGATAATACCCTCGTTTTCCCGATGTCTTGACTCTAGGCAGTAATATGTGCGACAGAGTTCGGCAAAGGACTCGACAGCCGAGGCGCGAATAGTAGCAGATTTTGTCCCGAGGCAGGAATCTATGACCTTTTGCCAGGAAGCTGGAATATATATATATAAATCGATAAATCCAGCTCAATATCAAATAGAAAATATCTAACAGCTTACCCAAGCACTCGGTTGTTGCCTGCATCTTGGCCAGACTGCAGTTCTTTATAAAGTTGGTTGTGCAGGCCTTCATCAGTTCACCGCTCATGCCGCGATAAAAGTTTCTCTCTAGGAACGTATTAACCAGCTCATTCAGCTCCACAATTCGCTGATTGGAAAGATAAGCCAATGGTGGATCACTGCTCTGCTCCAGTTGCCGCAATGCCAAAGTAATTTCTCCCATGGCCAATACGCAGCCATGACGGCAATTGATGTCAATGGTATCGGTTTTGGCCAGAAGTTGTGGCAGCACCACTGCCGCCATATATTCCGGCTCCTTCAGAGACAACCTGTGCAGAGCCTTGGCCGTTAGCTCCCTTATGGCCGGATCCCAATGGTTGACTTTGCGCTGCACCAAATGATTAATCAAGGGCTCCCTATAAACCTCAAACTGGGCAATGTAATCGCTGATGTTCAGGTAGGAGTTCTGCCGAATGCCAACGGAATAAAAGTCCGTGGTGGTGGAGATCTCAATGCCGAAGGGAAAGTTGCCAAGGCGACCGACGCTCTCCTGGAATGCAGCGGACGCAGCACGTCGGCAGTTCACCTCACGATCAAAGACAGCCACGGTCAGCAGGCCAGAGGAAATCTTGTGCACAAAGGGCTTCACATCATCCGGATTATAGGCCCGGGCAAAGGCCCAGCACATGTAGCAGGCAGAGTCACGGATGTGCTGACCCACCGACATGTAGCCCTTCATTTCGTCGTAGAAAAGGGCCTGCATTAGAAGGGGAACCAGCTCCTCCAATCGATGGGGCAGTAGCAGTCCTCTTTTAGCCAGTTCGGCCAAAGCCAGACAACCGCCATGCCAGGCCTCATGTGGTTCAAGCGGGCTGAGTATATCGATTACGGAACCAATAACCTCGTCAGCCAGCTCTTTGGGCAGCCGATTAGTGACTCTACCCAGTCCCTTGGCCGCACTCCAGCGAATGTCGTTGCCACCGCTGCGTAGGCCTTGAAGTAACTCCTCGATCACCTCCTCGATGGCATCGGGCACTACGATTTCCTCACCCTCATCGGCAGATACCTCCATGGCGTCGGATTCCCCGCCGGCTCCTGTTGCCTGGTTAAGATTGGTGGCCAGCGATCGGGTGCCTAGAGATTACAGATTAAACTTTTCAGGCTCTTTCTTTGAATTCAGACCCAAAACTCACCTCGTTTGTACCGCCAGCTGGCAATGCGGGGCTTGAGATGTACCAGCCCGATCCTCTGGACTATTTTTATGTAGTTCTTGTACTTGAGGAAGTCGCTACTGTCCTTGTACTGACACGAGGTGATCCACTGGAGAAGCTTATCGGCATAAGGCAGCAGATCTTCCCGCTTTCCGTGCTTCAGAATGGCAGCCACAGCTGCGAGTTGGCCGAATTTAACGTTAACCGTGTCTGCCTGGTGCTGCTCTATAATCCAGTCGAGGAATCTTTCCAGATACAGGTCTTTGATGTCGCTGCGAATGAAGTACTTGGCAGCTAGGTAGGCAGCCATGCCGCTGCAGGTGTCATTGGTGGACACATAGAGCTGGATCAGCTCGTAAATGCGTTCCATCTTGCTGGTCTTTGCTTGCTGGACATGATTGGTGAGATTGCAATTAGTTGTCGGGTTGGAAGCTGTTTCGTAGGCATCCAATCTGGACATGTGAAAGGGATTGAGTACGAGAATAGACATCCATAGGAGCAGTATGTATCGTGTTTCCCATTCGGCGAACTCCTTGGGATCCTGCTGGCCCAGCAGCTCCAGCACAAACTCCAGATCGCTCAGTTCGTGCGGCATGAACTTCACCAGGACCTTGTAGGTGCGAACTTTGCTGATGATATACAGATACTTGAAGGCGGCATGGCGTTCGCCAGATGGCAGGCTCTGCTGCCTAATCTTGCCCAGAAGTTTGCCCAGCAGCTCCTCCAAATGGGGATCCAGCAGATGTGGCTGCTCCTGGTAACGCGACAGAACCTGGGCGTATTGCTCAAACTCCCTTTCGAAGGAACCTGCCTCAATGGGTTTGATGTTCTCGATCATCTGCAGCACCTGCTCCAGTTCCGTGAAGTGCTCCAGCGTATTTGCTGGCAAATCTTCATCCTTGCACTCCTCTGCAGCGTTCGACATGACGGCTAAGTTATTAAATTTATTTTCAAACCCACAGCCGGCAAATAAAATAATCTTTTTGTTTCGGTGACTGATTCATTTGATGTGCCGCCAAGGCTGCCAGACTAACAAAAAAATCAGTGGCCAACCCACTGGAAATTTTTAAACAATTTTAAAAGTTTAACTTAAAAATTGACAAAATCTTTTATTTTGTTTAACATTAGCTAATAACTTTATTAAAAAATAATAATTTTAAAGTGTAATAATTTAAAATTTCTTGTTTTACTCCACTGTGCGTGCATTAGTGTGACTGTGGCTGCCACAGTGTGCCAAGCGTAGATGGAAATGTCGACAGAGCGATAACAGCTGTTCGTACAGAGCTGCCAACTGCGTTTCGGAAAAGCGAAGCGGGCTGTGAAAGATTATTTACTCCGAGTTTTTCTTTATTATCTTCAGAATTTGGCCTAACCAGGCACAGAATTCACGGAGTTGGCTTTGGAATAAACTCGGGCAGCCAGTCTGCTTGCACTACAACCTTGTTTTGCTGCAGGCGCCGAGATAGCGAGAATAAAAGAAGCCTTTCCACAAAGTGCATTTGTTTACACGCCACGATTTTCGCGAGTCAAGCCTCGCGACAGCCATAATGAGATCGGATAATTTTCGATTGATTGCCGAGGTTGCTAAGCGGCGGCCGCTCTGGGACACCAACATGGCGATGTCCTGTCGCAAGGACGAGTTTGTAACGCAATGGGCCTGTGTGGCGCACTATATGCAGTTGGACAGTGAGTTTGCTGGGCCGCCCAGGCTCCACACAGCTAGAGGCTATTAATAACACCCGCATTGTTTCAGTCTTGACCTGCAAGAAACGGTTCAAATGCCTGCGGGACAGCTACCGCGCGGAGGTGCGCAAAATCCAGCAGAAGCGCATCCCTATGTCCCACTGGCCGTACTTCCGGGCTATGGAGTTTCTGCGTCACATCTTCGATCCCGAGTGCCTGGTCCCATTCCCGCCAGAGCCCTATGACGGCGGGGCTGAGCTGGGGGAGAACTTTGAGCTCAGCGGGCTGGGAGACTTTAGTATCGATGTGGATGTTGACTTGGACAACGATGACTCCGTGGACTTCGAGATCATTGGAGACATTTTTAAGCGCGAGCCGTCAGATCGTCAGGATTCGGGCTCTGATCTGGGTTCGGTAACCCAGCAACAGCAAGCCGATAGCTCAACAGCCAATAAACTGCCCAACTCGGACCCGGAGTTGTCGCCCAGACTGCTCTCGCCGCTACACCTACCCCCCAATCACGCTTCGCTGCCCCGCCCGCCGCCGCCATCAAAGAGATGCCGTCGCCGGAAGACCTCTTCCTCATGCGACGGACCTATTTCGAGTGGTTACAGCAGCAGCCATCAGGATATAACCAAAGCCGCCTCTGTCGTTGATGCCGCCTTGAAGGACGATTCAGACTACAGTTTTCTGGTCAGCCTTATGCCACACTTGAAGTCGCTATCCACTATGAACAATCTCAGGTTCCGTGTGGAGGTGAACCGCCTACTAATGGACCTCAACAGGGAGGAGCTGCAGCGCAAGCCACAGGAGAGGGGACTAGGAGGACCCAACGGACTGCCCAAGCTAACCCCTGCACCGGACTCTAGCTTTGCCACACAGCAGGATCAGCCGCATCTTTCCAATTCCAGCTACCACTATGGTAACGAGAATCATAATGGTAGAGTCGCTTCGCCGTCGTCATCCGGCTACGTGGATATCTCAATGGTCGAGTGCGATGTTAAGATAGAGAACGAACCCCTGCTTTGATTTAAAGCATTTTTCATATTCCGCTGCATCCAAAATTTAATTATAAAAGCTTACATTCTATGAAATATTGTTAAACGTACCATAAAATCCCGCATTATCTCGATTTTGTAAATTTACAGAATCATAATGATTATGAAACATAAGTTCTATGTTTGAATTTACATGATTTGCTGTAGTATAGGGAAAAATTAATGTTTCTATATGCCTATGTACCACAACAAATCTTATTTTCTATTTGGTTTTCATTTCGTGGGTAAAATAAATAAAGCAAGCCAATGATTTGTATTTTATTAATGCTAAATGCTTATATACCCTTCCTTACAGGGTATTCCAATTTTGGTCAGAATATATATTCTTGATCAGCATCAACAGCCCAGTCTACGAATTTCAGTCAGCACGTAACTACGCAAACTAGTTCCTCAGTTTGTAGTGGAAATCTGACCACTATATCATTTGGTCGCCATGACAGACACTGATCACTGATGAGGGTGAGTGGTGTCATCCGAAACAGTTTTTGCTCTCTTTCTCTTTCTCTCGTAACATCTATGTAGTTCGAAATCGGGATTTCTATTTCAGGTTCAAGGAAACCGCTTTTCTGGCTCCTTTTTCCTGTTTCCGCCGCTGGGCGGAAAGAATATTTTAAAAACCCGAGATACGGTCCCACTTTCAGTATTTTCATCTATAGCAAACACGGTCTCTTTCAGTTTTACCAGTGATGAGTCACAAATAAGCTAGATTTTGTCAAAAAATAAGCTAAAACGGCTATATATAAAATAAATGGAAAAAAATATGCTATTCCCGAGAGCTATTATTATTTTTATGTTTTAAATTAATATAAAAAACAATTAGGCCAGATTTTCGTTTAAAACACCACAATTTAAAAATTAAAAAACGCTAGATCTGGTGAGAAAATATCTAATAGCTACAAAGCTAGGGTCGCGACATCTCAATGCAGAAAGCAGCTCCAAATTTCAGCAAGCAGATCGTCTTTGCAGTAAGCAGATCGTCGTTGCAGTAAGCAGATCGTCTTTGCAGTAAGCAGTTTCTAGTTGGAGCAAGCAGTACAAATTATAAAGCTAGATTGAGAAAAAAAGTTAAAATTAACGAAAAATAGCTACAAAAGACATACAACAATATTATGTTTTTTATTAGTTTTTATCTTAATTAATTTGAATGTTGGAAAACCCGAAAGTATTTAAATTTAGAGAAATTTCGTTCTTCTGATGCCTTTATTAAAAATTCGTTACCAAGACAAGAGGCATTATTTGTCAAAAACGGAAGTGACTACTTACTGTGTTTAGTCTAAAAATGACTCTTGTTCCTCAATTTAGCTAAATTTTTTAAAAATTTTGGATCTTAAATAATCTTTGTTGAACATAGTTTAAATATGAAAACAATTTAATAAAATTAAATTTTTTTTTAATTCCGTTGCATATTTACGGAATATGCATCATCCAATATTGTTATTATCTTGAATTTTTTTATAAAACAAGTAAATAATAAAATAAATAGTGACTCGCTAAATTTATTTTGCTAGACGAATTGTAAAATAAGCTATTTTAAAGCTATAAGCTAGTAGCACAATTCAGAAGCTTTCCCATTTTTAAAAATGCTAGAACTAGCGTATAATAAGCTAAACTGGCAACAGTGTTGCTTCAGAGTGTGAAAAAATATATTCCCAGAAGTTTAACAAATTTAACGAATTTGAAGCGGAAACAGCTCCATAAAACAGAGCCCGCGTTTTCCATTTGATCGGCGCGCAATCACAGACCCTATGCGGCGCCTGAAGAAACTGAAGAGCGTGACGGGGACGCAGGATGGCGGCGATGCAGCAGAGAGCCGGACGGCGGGAGCCGCATCCGCAGAAGCGGATGCCAACGGCGGCGGCGGCGCCATTAGCGGATCCGGCGCGGCCGGTGCCCTCAACATGGATATATTTAAGCACTTTGACAAGGCTGGACGGAGCGAATTGTACGTGGTTACCACGGCTCAGACACCGATACAACTGCAGCTACAGATATACACACACGCACACACACTCGCGCATCACTCAGCACAGTGGCTGCCGTCAGTTAGTGTCCTGCGGAATATTCGCGCGCTCTTGTGTCGCCTGTTTGGGCTTCTGCTGCACACGGATAGCACTCAGCTAAACTAAACGTTTCCTTTTAGCCTGAAGTACCTCAAGCAGCAGCTGCAGGATTCGACGGATGGGGTCGTCTACGATCGGAATGGTGTCTTCAAGCAGGGGGTGTCCAATGCCATCTACGAGCTGCTCTGGCAGGCGCTGCGCTTTACCCATAAGAAGGATGTGGTGATCCACTTGCTTGCGGAAATTGTGGTGAGTATATGGGCACTGGGCCTTCCCAGTAAGATGGGTTTAGGATCCATATTTATATATATTTCATTTGTTAGCCCCTACACGAAGGTCTGCCCAGCCTTATAGTGGACGTGGTCAACATTCTGGATAGCGAAACGTCGCTTATGACTGACGGATTGCATGAGGAGCGTCATGCCTTTGTGCAGCTGGTCAAGGACATGGACAAGGTGGTTCCCGAAAGCCTTTTGAAGGAACGCTTGGAAATCGACACGCTGCAGGATGTGGGCATTGTGAAAAACAAGAGTTTCTACTCGAAGTTTATCAAGGTCAAAACCAAGCTATAGTACGTATTAAAAGCATAGTTTTCGGTGGCTCTTACATTAAAAAAATGTATTTATTCCCTTTTAGCTATAAACAGCGTCGCTTTAACCTGTTCCGGGAGGAGAGCGAGGGATTTGCCAAGCTAATTACTGAGCTAAATCAGGACTTTGAAGATAACACTACCCCAGAGAGCATTATGGACATAATCAAGTCTCTGATAGGTAAGAAAATAATGAAACACTAACTTAAGTTAAGGAAAACTAAGAAAGAATCGATATTAACATCGATAATAATTACATTTTGGGTTAAAAATTTTAAAACAATCGTGGCTGTGACAATCGATTAGTTCCCAGCTCTTAATTTAATAATATTTGACAATCAAGTCTATGATAATTAAGAAAATAATAATACACCAACTTTAATTAAGGAAAACTAAAAAAGAATCGATATCAACATCGATAATAATTACATTTTTGGTTAAAAATCTTTAATTAATCGATGCTTTGACAATCGAATCGTTCCCAGCTCTTAACTTAATTAAATTTGACAGATATTTCCTTGACAAATTGTGATAAAATAATTCAAATGGCAATAAGTTATTATTATAACGTTTCCCAAGTTTTACTGCGATTTAATAACTCAAGGTTCAACTTTCTTCTATAGGTTGCTTTAATTTGGATCCCAATCGCGTGCTGGACATCATTATCGAGTCCTTCGAGACTCGCCCCGATCGCTGGCAGCTCTTTATTCCGCTGCTGAGCAGCTATATGCCAACTGGTGCCATTATTTGCGAAGTCCTTGGCTACAAGTTCTGCCACTTCAAGGACTCGCACACCCCCCGCACCTTATATCATGTCTGTGCCCTCTTGCTCAAGCACGGCGTCATTCAGCTGGACGATGTGTATGTGTGGCTGACCCCCAATGATGGGAGCATTAAGGCGGACTGGGAAGCGGATTTGGCGGATGCCAGGGAAATGGTGCGTAAGCTTAATCTCATTTCCACGAACAAGAAGGACGATGACAAGGATCCGCCGCCACCGCCCTCTGTGAAGAAATTCGATGAGGTAACTGATAGCTTCATAAAACTCGCTTACAACAAACTATCTTATAAAAAAATTACTTGCTTGCCAGGAAAAATACAATGCCAATCAAAAGTTTGGCCTCTGCGAGGCCCTACTCAAAGTTGGAGACTGGGAGAATGCCTATAAAATCATCCAGAAACTGCCAGAACAAGCTGTTGTCTACCAGGATCCCATCGCCCGTAGCATTATCGACCTTATCCACTTCACCGTGGAACATTTGTACTACAAGAAGTGCTTTAAGGCGCCCATGGGACGAAAGCAGAGTCGCAGTCGCTTGTATGAGGATCACAAGCTGGTGGCCAAGATGCAGGCCAAGGATTTCAGCGAATTGCGAAAGTACATCTGGCCGATGGCCAATGTCCTTGGACCAGGCATGCACCGGGATACCGTGTTGATGTATAAAGTGATCCGCATTATGAACAAACTGGTGGTGGACATGGGCGTGGATAGTATGAATGGCCCGCCGTCGAACTCTGAGGCAGAGCAACACTACTATGACATAATAAGCTGCATGGATGCTTGCATACTGCCATCGCTGCTCTACCTGGACAATAACTGTTCCATGTCCGAGCTTATCTGGACTGTGCTCAAGTATTTCCCCTACCATTATCGGTACAGCTTGTATGCGCGCTGGAAGAACGACAGCTACCAGCTGCATCCCAATCTGATCCGGCGCTGTGGCCTGGCCCAGCAGAATATCAAGGCGCTTATGAAAAGAGTAAGCAAGGAGAACGTCAAGCAGCTGGGTCGTCTGGTCGGAAAGTACAGCCACTGTGCTCCCGGCCTCCTCTTTGACTATGTGAGTTTCCTTTATCTTTGGCTGTATCGAGAAGAAAAGGCCCCATCGGCCTATGTATCGATTTATAGATTTAAATTGATATCTTATCTATACATAGATGTTTGGCAATCCTAATCCGAATTTCTTCTTCAAGATCCTTCTTCAAATCCAAATTTATGACAATCTCATTGGTCCTGTCTGCGACATGCTCAAGTATCTGACTGCCCTGTCCTTTGACTGCCTGGGTTATTGCATCATTGAGTCTTTGACGTTGACTGGTCGCCTCAGGTTCAAGGACGACGGCACCTCGTTGTCCCTGTGGCTCCAGAGCCTCGCCTCCTTTTGCGGCACCATCTTCAAAAAGTACAGCATCGAGCTGAGCGGCTTGCTGCAGTACGTGGCCAATCAGCTAAAGTCGCAGAAGAGCTTGGACCTGCTGATTCTGCGTGAGATTGTCCACAAGATGGCAGGTGTGGAGTCCTGCGAGGAGATGACCAATGATCAGTTGCAGGCCATGTGTGGCGGCGAACAGCTCAGGGGAGAGGTAAGTATCGATTTAAATATATTTTATTTCTACATTAAATTGCAATATTTCTTTTATTTCTAGGCTGGCTACTTCAGTCAAGTGAGGAATACGAAAAAGTCCTCGAATCGCCTGAAAGAGGCATTGGCCAACAACGATCTTGCCGTGGCCCTTTGTCTGTTGATGGCCCAGCAAAAGCACTGCGTCATCTATCGAGAGACTGCGGCACACAGTCACTTGAAGCTAGTGGGAAATCTGTACGATCAGTGCCAGGACACACTCGTTCAGTTTGGCACCTTCCTGGGGTCCACATATTCAGTGGACGAGTATGTAGAGCGTCTGCCCTCGATCATAACCATGTTGCGGGAGTACCACATCAACACAGACGTGGCATTCTTTTTGGCTAGACCTATGTTTACCCACCAGATTAATGTAAGTTCATGTTTGCTTTCTTTAGGTTCAGTTAAGTGATTCAAATATTTTATACAGCAAAAGTACGATCAGTTGCGTCGAGCGGATCCCAATGCCAAGAAGCTGAATCCCGCGCAAAAGCTGCAAAAGTATCTGGAGGCCACGCAGCTGATTATGAACCCGATCGTCGAGTCTGTTCGTCCACTACACGGCCTCAAGGTGTGGGAGGACATCAGTCCGCAGTTTCTGGTCACCTTCTGGAGCCTTAGCATGTACGATCTACATGTGCCGAACGATAGCTATCAGCGCGAGATTAACAAGCTCAAGCAGCTGGCCCAGCAGGCCGCAGAGGGCAAGGATTCTAATCAGTCGAAGAACAAAAAGGAGCAGGAGCGATATATAGCGCTGATGGAGAAACTGAATGATGAGCGCAAGAAGCAGCACGAACATGTGGACAAGATCTTGCAGCGATTGCAGGAGCAGAAGGATGGCTGGTTCCTGCTGCGATCGGCCAAATCGGCCAAGAACGATACCATAACACAGTTCCTGCAGCTTTGCCTCTTCCCGCGCTGTACCTTTACGGCCCTGGATGCGCTATATTGCGCCAAGTTTGTCCATACCATACACAACCTCAAGACATCGAACTTCGCCACCCTGCTGTGCTACGATCGGGTGAGTTTTCAGCTAAAATAATCTCTAAAACTTGTTGCAATATGTCTCTGGTTATCCTCTCAAGATCTTCTGTGACATTACGTACTCGGTAACGTCGTGCACGGAGGGCGAGGCCACACGCTACGGTCGCTTCCTGTGCGCCATGCTGGAGACCGTGATGCGTTGGCATTCCGACCAGGCTGTGTTCAACAAGGAGTGCGCCAATTATCCGGGCTTTGTTACCAAGTTCCGGGTGAGCAATCAGTTCTCGGAGGCCAACGACCATGTGGGCTATGAGAACTACCGCCATGTGTGCCACAAGTGGCATTACAAGATCACCAAGGCCATCGTATTCTGCCTCGACTCGAAAGACTTTATGCAGATTCGCAATGCTCTCATTATTTTGATGCGCATCCTGCCCCACTATCCGGTGCTGGCCAAGTTGGCGCAGATTATAGAGCGTAAGGTGGACAAGGTTCGCGAGGAGGAGAAGACGAAGCGTCCGGATCTGTATGTCATTGCGTCCAGCTACATTGGTCAGCTGAAGCTGAAGACGCCGCACATGTTCAAGGAGAGCGACTTCCATCAAATGGCCGAGCGGCCCGGCAACAACAACAAGGAGTCGCCGCATGGAGTCGGCGGTGACTCTGGCGGCGTTACCATCAAGGTACTGTCTTCGGAGAAGGAGTCGATACCCACCGTTATACCAGTTCAGGCGGCGTCAGGTGGAGCGAAGACTGCTGGCGGCGCAGGAGCGACAATCTACAGCAACGATCAAAAGGCTGGCAACAGCAAGGATCAGGAGCCGAAGCCAGGTGGGGGGAAGGGAATGATCTCGCCTGAAAGAACTTTAACTAAAATTAATATATATTACATTTTTTTTTTAGCTCCACTCACACGCAACGATTTGAAGGGGCAGAAAAGCGAGGGTCCTACAGGTTCCACAGCCTCCCTCTCCAGCTCGATCTCCGCGACAACCAACGACCGTGAGAGCAAACAACGCGATCTGCCAGCTCCAAGGGAATCGCAGTCTCGTCACAGGGATGAGGAGCAGCAGACCAACAATGGCAGCAACGGCAGCAGCAGGCAAAGCGCCGAGAGCCGCGGCCGCGATGTGGATCGTGACAGGCAGCAGCAGCAGCAGCAGCAGCAGGAACAAGAGCAGCGCCATGGCAGCAGCCATCGCAGCTCTAGAGATACAGTGCGGATTAAGGAGCGAACGGAAGCAGAGCAGCATCAGCGCTCGCGTGAACGTTCTCAGCGTCTGGAGGAGTTGGAGGCGGCGCAACAGCGGGCTCTAAAGCGTGAGAAATCATCTCGCCGTGGCGGCGGCGGCGGCGGCGGCAATGAAGAGCGTCATCGGCATGGAGATGGCGTAGAGACGGTGGACCTAGTCGGAAGCACCGATCAACGTCATTACGAGGAGTACGAGGGCCGAATGCGGGATCGCGATCTGAGCTCCGTATCCAATGAGAGCAATGGGTCGTTACAACACCGACAGCGTAGCCATGAGACCATTGAATACGAAAAAGGTATGTGACCCAAGGATTTCTTCATTTATCCCTAACTTACTTTTCTTTTTTCCTCTTTCCTTTTTTATATTTTTTTAGTAGATTCAAAGCGTCGCAAATTGGAGTCGTCGTCGAGCAGTTCAAAGGTTAGTAACATATGGTTGCAGGCATAAGAATACGCTAAGTGACAACAGTAACTTGATGACCAAATCCGGAGAGCAACCCAACACCAAACTTCAGACAGACTGCTACTCCGAAAATTCAACAGAAATCAACAACAAAAACCCATTAGAATGTGAAAACAATACCCAGTGCTGGATGCGATGATGGACCTGAATTCGTTCACATCTCCAATCTTATTTCTAAGTATCAAATGCTGTAAATATAACTATTCCGGGGGATCAATTAGTCGTAAGCAGAAGAAAGTGGTCAGGATAGTCAATGAAAGAGAACTATATTTTTTATGTATAGTAAAGTTTGTTAATTAGTTTTAGACTAGCTTAAGAACGCGATTATATATATATTGGGACCGAAGGAGGAGGCGACGCCCATCGAGTGATGAAAGACGGCAAATCTATCTTGAGACGACATGATCTTCTAATGACAAATGGACGAGAAGGACTGGAAAATCAACAACTTTTGAAAATCAACGGGGAATCACTTGTGGAAAACCGGAATCTTCGAATGCAAACCAAACCAACATCTACAATCGACAAAAAGTCAACTGGCAACGTACTTAATAATCATAAATTGTATATATAAAGACGAATCACCAAAGGAGCAAAAAAAAAAACAACGAATCAATGAAATTGGAGGAATCTAAAAGTATATTTTGGACCAAAATAATCAAAAGAATGCTGAGCATTAAACTAAAGCTGGAACTATTCATTATAAGCTTTGCCCCAAAGACTTCACGTAATATTTGCCAATGGAAATCATTTCTTCAGCTCGAATTATTGAAAGGACATCTCGATGCTTCTTCAACCCCAAACTTCAGTATTTATACAACAAAAATTTGCTAAGATTCTGTGGAAACAGTGAAAACAACAACTGCTAACTAAGAAACAACAATTGTCTATAAAATAACAAACAAATCTGGACTTCCAAGCCAAAGCCACTCTTACAAGACAAAAATATATTTCTGGAGCTGGAAATATGTGGACGGAAAATTCCTCTAGCTGATCGGGTCCACATCCTCTGTACTGAACGTCCAAGAGAAGGAGATAGAGGCACACTTACTTACAATAAAATCATCTGAATAATTGAAATATCATCATCATCATCACTGCCATTAACGAAGCAACTTACGTATCCTGGACCTGGAAAGACAACTTCACCTTAAAAAAAAAAAAACTACGGAAGCATCTCTACCTCACCTTGAATCCTGTGGAAGCCAAGCTTTGTGGGCATCTGTAAAAATCCGTGTGGATCCTGTCCCCGATTCTGATTACCTGTGCAGCGCAGTTTAGCTCTTAATTCGTTCGATCTTGAGACTGTGCACGGGGTAAGTGATGGGCGCGTGGCAAGGGCAGCGGATTAAACTTAAAAAAGAAAAATATTCACAATAGTAGGAGAACCCCAATAACAGATTTAGGCAAACCTTGAAAGAGTTTATGGTCCCTAACCATATGCGCTCAAGCATATTCACACTTTGTGAATTCTATTCAGGAGACTTGCAGTTAGATAATATTTATTTATATTTACAACCATTAATCCTGTGCCATTGCAGAAGGTTGAGGAACTGGTGGACAGCGTGAAGAAGGCGCGCGGCATCAAGACCAAAGAGCGCAACAAGGACAAGCTGTCGGATGAGGAGCGCGACGCGCGCAAGGACCGTAAACTGGGACGAAAGCGCGATCGCGGCGAGGAGTCCAACAGCGGCGAACATAAGCGTCGCCGCGAAGGTGAGAGAAGAATGATTTGCCGAATATTCAAGACATTCAAGAATGAACGATTTTAGCACAAAATGGAGAGGACGAACAATTACGGGAGAGAGAGCAGCGACACAGGGTGAGTTTTTATATATATCAGCTTAAGTAATTATACTAAATATATATGTTATCTTTCTGATTTATAGGAAAAATCCCCCCGGGAGCGTTCACACGAGAAATTTGACAGAGAAAGAGGTGCAGGAGCTGGCGGTGGAAGCAGTAGTTCCCGAGGCGAGGATCGGCAATACAGCATCAGCAAGTCTACGCGGTCATCCAGAGTCAACTATTAACATGAAATTAGGAATTATCGCTTCCCCAATTGATTGCTCATATTGCGGAGCACAGCATTTTGTTTACTTTTTAAAGGATTTTGAATTGTTCACCAGGATCAACTCGATGGTTGCATCTAAAAGAAGAATATAATTTTGAATGTTTACAATTTTTTAGTGACTACTTTTAAAAGAGACAAATCCAAACAATTACACCAATGTAAAAACTAAAAAGCAATCTGTTTCTAATTACTCAATGGGTGTCGATTTTATGAATTTTCCCCAACTGAGTTTTTTTGCATTAAAATTTTCATTTAGTTTTAAGTTGAAAATAAAATCGTTTATTATATAAGCGTTTACCATATGGAATTTAATTTATTTATTATTATTTTAAATACCCAAAAGCCCAGACAAAAGACATTTACCTTTATTTCGAATCAAATTTTATTCAATTTAAATTAATTTGTTACATTTAACAGTTGAACTTGAGGTTTAATCTCGATTTAAAACACGCATATCCAATATCTAATAACAAGCTTGCCACTAACGTTTATTTTATAACTTTTTCCATTCATTTTTTTGAATTGTTTTTAGTTTTTGTTTGTTTTTGTTTACTTTGAAAGTGTTCCTGAGGTGTTTTTTAGGTTAGGTACCGTCTTGGCTTGCAGCTGCTTTCCAGTGTTTCCACAGTGATGAGAGAACTATTTGTTTGAATTGTTTATCTTTGATTTTTATTAAATAAAATATTAACAATTCCGATTACTTGGTTAGTTTTAGTTGTTGTTGTTGTTGTTGTTGCTTTTGGCGCCTAAAATGGGACTTTGACTTTGATTGACAAAAAGCCAAATCACATAAATAATAAAATAATATCCAAAAAATGTGTGTTAATTGATTTAGTTCTGTGGCTGATCCTCCGGCGCCGGCAGCTTCTCCCAGGTGGGTTCCACGCCCCAGATCTCGCGGGCATACTCGGCGATGGTACGATCCGACGAGAACTTGCCGCTGGACGCAATATTGTTGATGGACATCTCCAGCCACTTGGCTTGGTTCTGTAAATAATAAAATGAAAGCAAAAGTTTAGTGAAAATTTTAAACAAACTGTAAAGTTTCATAGATCTCACCTGGTAGGTCTTGGACACCAGATCCTGGGCCTTAATGTACGCCTCGTAGTCGGCCAGCAAGTAGTAGTGGTCGTACTTGAGCAGAATGTCGGCAATGTTCTTGAACTCGTTGGGATTGCCGGGGCTGAAGAAGCCACCCTGGATCTGGTCGATCACCTGCTTGACCTCCGGGTTGGTGCTGTAGTAGTCGTTGGCGTTGTAGCCCTTCTTCTTGAGCGCCTCCACCTCATCGACGGTCATGCCGAAGATGAAGATGTTGTCGAGGCCCATTTCCTCGGCCATCTCAACATTGGCGCCGTCCAAAGTGCCGATGGTGAGGGCACCGTTCAGCTGGAACTTCATGTTGCCGGTACCGGAGGCCTCTGTGCCGGCGGTAGAGATTTGCTCAGAGAGATCAGCGGCGGGCATGATCTTCTCGGCGAGGGTAACGCGGTAGTTCTCCAGGAAGATGACCTTCAGCTTGTCGCCAACAATGGGATCATTGTTCACCACATTGCCCACGGCGCAGATGAGCTTAATGATCTGCTTGGCCACATAGTAGCCGGGAGCAGCCTTGCCGCCGATCATGATTGTCCTGGGCGTGAAGTTGGCTGTGGGATCCTTCTTGATCCTGTTGTACAGGGTGATGATGTGCAGGCAGTTGAGCAGCTGGCGCTTGTACTCGTGGATGCGCTTCACCTGGATGTCGAACATGGAGGATGGGTTCACCTTGACGCCGTAGTCCTTCTCCAGAATGGCAGCCAACTTCAGCTTGTTCTCCTGCTTGACACGGGCCACATTACGCTGGAAGTTCGGGTCCTTGGCCCACTTCTTCAGGGCAACCAACTGATCTAGATGGACTGGCCACTCATCGCCGATCTTCTCGGCAATCAGATCGGAGAGTCCGGGATTGCAGAGCAGCAACCAACGACGTGGAGTGATGCCGTTGGTCTTGTTCTGGAACTTCTTGGGATCCATTTCGTAGAAGTCGTGGAAGAGCGAATCCTTCAGGATCTGCGAGTGAATGGCAGCCACGCCGTTGACGGCATGGGAACCCACAATCGACAGATGGGCCATGTTGATGCGCTTCTCGCCATCCTCCTCGACCAGCGACATGCGACGCATGCGGTCCAGATCCTCGGGGAACTTCTTCTTCACATTCTCCATGTGCAGGAAGTTAATGTGATAGATGATCTGCAGGTGACGGGGCAGGATCGACTCCAGCATGGACACGGGCCAGCGCTCCAGGGCCTCCGGCAGCACGGTGTGGTTGGTGTAGGCACAGCTCCTCGTTGTGATGTCCCAGGCCTTCTCCCAGTCGAGGTGCTCCTCGTCGACAAGGATGCGCATCAGCTCAGGAATGGCCAGCGATGGATGGGTATCGTTCAGCTGAATGGCCACCTTGTCTGGGAAGTGATCAAAGGAGTTGCGGACTGCCTCCCGCGAACCGAACTTCGAGGCCTTGTAGCGACGGATGATGTCCTGCAGGGTGGCAGCGCACATGAAGTACTCCTGCTTCAGACGCAGCTCCTTGCCCTCGAAGAAGTTGTCGTTGGGGTACAGCACACGGGAGATGTTCTCAGCCAGATTACGATCCAGCACGGCCTGGATGTAGTCACCATCGTTGACTAGAGATATTTCGAGAAATACATTGTTTAGCCTTTGGATATCTTTCGAGGGACTTGCAAATACTTACAGAACTTCAGGTTGAAGTCAATGGGCGACTTGGCGGACCACAGACGCAGCGTATTCACATGATTGTTGCCGTATCCGGGAATGGGATTGTCGTAGGGCATGGCAAACACCCTCTGGGTATCCACCCACTTCTTGCCCTCGGGCGTGTCAATCACGCGGCCGTAGAAGTTAATTGGCAGCATGAACTCGGGACGAGCCTTCTCCCAGGGATTGCCATAACGCAGCCAGTCATCGGGCTCCTCCACCTGCTCACCGTTCTTGATCTTCTGGGCGAAGATGCCGTACTCATAACGGATGCCATAGCCATAGGCAGCCAGGCCAAGGGTGGCCATCGAGTCCAGGAAACAGGCGGCCAGACGACCCAGACCGCCGTTGCCCAAGCCAGCATCCTCCTCCATCTCCTCCAGATTCTCAATGTCCAGACCCAGCTGGTACATGGCCTCCTCGCACTCACTCTGGATGCCCAAGTTGATCATGGTGTTGGTCAGGGAGCGACCCATGTAGTACTCAAGCGACAGATAGTAGACGCGCTAAAATATATAGGAAGGTGGAAAATAATTAGTTAATTGGATTGCTGGATAAACTGAAGAGAGGATAAGGTAAAGGATTAGTCAATTTTTGTATGGAAATTCAAGAAATTGAATTGCGAATTAATAATTAATAATTAACTGTCAATCAGTAAATTCTAAAAATTAAAAGAAGCTAAAAAATCCAGCATTCATAGAAAAAACAAGTAAGCAGACTTCCATTATTTTTAAAGTATTTGAATTAGATTATATTTAAAAAAAACATTCTAGGAATTAACCTTAAGATCAAAATATATCCCGCATTAAAGAGCATAATCGAGATGATTGAAGAGCATTAATCGGTCAGCTTAAGAGAGCGGGGATCATGAAGCTTACTACAAAACCAGTTTGGTCTTGAAAATCTCGTAATGATCAGCCAAGTGCAAGGCTCAACTGTACAGTGCTCACCGCTCACCCAGGTAGACCCGATAAGGAGGCGCTAGCCCAGTTATGCTTGGCCAGAAGGTCACCCAGTGCCCCTCTTATCAGCCCAGGAATCGTTTGCTAATTTCAGGGCAACCCAACTGGGGGAACTATAAATAGAGGAAGGCATTCATAATCACCGACTCGACCGATCGATGTTACGAGGGCATTTATTGTTGTTTATGGCTAGAGCCCGGCAACAACCGATTGCAACCTGCACTTTGCATGCTGGGCAAACATCATGGCAGAGCATGGAATCCGGATCACTATCTCCATCCCAATGCTGGGCTGATCATCGATCGTTAATCGCCAATCACGGATCACCAATCAGTGATCATCCATTGACGACAACATCGCTGACACTGTCGCCGGTGACTGGCTTAATGGCTCCAAGGTATGCTTAATCCTTATCAACATCCCATGTAATCTTCAACTCAAAACGCATACCATCGGCGCATGCTGATTTCAGATGTCTGAGGCCTATGTGATCCGGTGGAAAAACTATAGCTAATTAGTGCGGAATGTTTGGCGAGCGTGTCTCTGTGTGCATATTTGTAGGTGAAAGGGGTTAAGGCGCCACTATAGCGGCATTATTTTCGATTATTTTGATAACTATTTAAAGATAAGATATGTATGCTGGATTAGGTAATGGGAGAAATTTAGACTAAAGAAAATAAATAGTTAATTAGATGGAAAAGAATTTAAGGGTTTCTTTGAGGATGTGATTTTACTTAACAGAAAAAATATTGAAATATTATTTAGGTCTTATTATTATTATATTATTATTATTATTATATTATTATTATATTATCAATCTAAACACGAAACAACATGATAACGAAAATCCCGATAATCAATTTTGCGATTACCAAATGCTAAAAAAAACGATTCTAAGCATGACCTTTTCCCCGGGACCCCAAAAATAATGTTAATAACCTAGTTAGCTTATCTAATCGGATGGATGGATGGATGGATGGAAGCCTAAATGGAGCTCCACAACAAACCATGAGTAATCTTTTAGCCTCAATAAAAAGCTTTTCGAGTCATTCAACTGCCGGTAGTGATATTTCATTAACCAGCTGTTTGAATTCTGGTGTGTAGAGGCTCTCCCCGAACGTTCTGGCCAAATCCGAACCTGAATTAAGACCCCAGACATATGTTGTTTTTATATTTTCTTTCTATTTTTTTTTGTTGTTTTTTATTTTTGCGGCTTTGATAATGAACAACGACAAGGCCTCGGCGACAAAGTGGCCGGTACAATATTTGTTTGCTTTTATTGTTTATTGTTTTTCACCTGTGTATGCAATCAATTGATTGGCCTGCATTGGTGCATAGGAAATGGGTAATGCGATAGTTTTTTTGTAAACGCATCTAATTGGGTTTATTGAATTGTACTTTCGTTTAAGTCAGGCTGACTTGCTTCAATTGCGGAAAATAACAAGGAAAAATATAAATAAATAACTCTAGTATGATCCGTTGAACTTTCTTCAATTTGCATAAATTGCTATTGAGCCAAAGGGTCGCCAAGTAGACTTCAATTAACTCTAACTACTGGGCTACGCATAACAACAGCTGTTTGAGTATCTGAGAGATACAAATACATATCTCTCTCTCCTACGTTCAAATGATTGCGTGAGCTAATTGCATGCGAGGGGACAACTAAACAGAATCGAGCCTACATATTTAATGGGCCCCATAAAAGTTCCACAACCTGAACAAGCCAAGAAATAATGTACTATATATATGTACATATAACTGAAATGGCAGCCAAAATAAAACCCCACACAGAGAGTGGTTGAGTGAGAGAAAAATAAAATAAAAATGGGAGGAAAATTTTTCCTTTTGATATTTTTGTCAGTTGTTGTTAATAACCTTTGATTGACCTTGAAAATATGTGTGTCGGTAGTGCCTCTATTTTTTTTTTTGGCTGCCACCGCGGCAGTTTCCACAAATTAGTTAAATTGAAAATATTTATGACCGAAAAAAGTATATATATTTATGGTAGCTTGAAATTGCTCGTGGTCAATGGGAAATTAATAGATACATTCGTAGCTGAGTCTACTATTTGGACAAATGAAATTGAAAGTGATTTAAGCTGACATTCAGCAAGGACAAAAATGTTTAGTTCCCTCCACCGATGCTGCGAAAATTTTTGCTAATGAAAAGCTCACGCTTCGGGCACGTGCTGGGTTGGCTTCGACTTTGGGTTTAAGTATTTGTCAGTATCTGTATATTGTGTATCTGATGGATACACTCGCTCGACGGGTGCAAGCGAAGGGGAGGTAATTGATGTGTTTGCCGTCGAGAATGCCGCGCACACACTTGACTTACTTAAGCTGCATTTTCTTCTTGGGTAATATTTGAGAAAATTGGGACAGCCAAGAATATTACACGGAGAAAATTAAGGTCATGTGGAATTAATTTCAATTTGAGAAACATTTAATTTTGCTTGGAGATTATCGTTATCTGAGCACCTATGACGTTTATTTTAGTTTTATTATAATTTTCGTAATATCTTTTTATATGAAATAAGTTGTACACTTTATTTTATTAATTGTTTTAATCAAAAAGGTACCAAAAATATAAAAATACAAATATAAAAATATACATTAAACTTCATTTAAGATTTTTCTTTTTTCTTCATGATATAACAACAAATTAATCCTCCCCTTTTTTTCTTATATATTTATTTAAAACTCATAAAATATGTTTAGATATAGAAGTAGCTCTGCGACAGCTGCTCTTCAAGAGGCTATTTATACGCTGTTGTTGCTTCGTCAGCTGGCGGTGAGGGGGAAAAATCTCAAATGGGAGGGAAATTCAGGGGTAAAAAAAATGTGCTAAAAAGCCGGCCCATTTTAATTTGTTGCAGTGAAAGTTTCAGACATTTTAATTTACTTTTTCACACGTTTTTGGCATTGATCCCAATGCATTTTTGCTTTTCGTCAATTTGCAAGCAATTAAAGAAAACGAAGCAAAACACAAAAGCGTGGGAAAGCAATAAAACCGAAAATGCAAAAAGTGCAGAATAAATCTGCAAAAAAAGAAAGAAAGACAGCAAGAGAGAGAGAGAGAGAGATATGGTAAAGAGAGGGAAAGGAAAAGGCCGAAAAAATGTCGTAATAGCCAAAAAAAAAGGTAGGAAAAATATTTCAGGTATCCAAATTAAAGTTTTTAGAGGATGGTAATGATATAGGGGAGTTACCCCACAGTTAAGTAAGGGTATTAATTTTGTATAAAAATGAAAGGGGAGTTTTTATATCTGTAAGGTGAAGGTGGAGTGAAAAGTAGAGTTTTACCCAAAAATCTCCTACAAATAATACCTTTAGACAGGTAAAATTCTGTACGGGAAGTTTGGAGTTCGGGGAAAGTAAGGTTAGGGAACTTTTTTTATGGTTTTTTTTTGGAATTTTCCACGGAGTAGGCGACCTTTGGTAAAATCAATAAGCGGGTGGGGGCCACCGCCACGCCAGTGTCCCCGCACTGCCACTCCAATTGAACTCACCTTGGGATCCTTCTCGTAGTAGTGCTGCTGTGTGCGAATCCACCGGCCCACCATGTTGTCCTTGACGGTGTTGGCCAGGGCAAAGTAGTAGTCACGCAGCGTGGACACATTACGATCCTTGACGAGCGTGTAGTGCAGGTGGCGATTGAAGTTCTTCTTCACCTCGGTCACATTGCCCACCTCCGCGATGCCGCGCACCGAGATCTGCTTGCGCCGATCCGCGTCCGATTGGGGCTTCGACATGGCGTTGTCCTAGTTATAATATCCTCTCACACTTTTCTATATGTATTTATTACTCTGATTCCGTTGCGTTGCGTGGGCGCGCGTGTGTGTATGAGAATGCGAAAGGCGAATGCGAATGCGAAGAGGGAGACACAACCCAGACGACCGTTCGCTGCAAAATCCGGAATAATTCTCACGCCGCGCTGTGCAATATACTTCCCGGAGCTTTTTTTCCCCCAAGCTTTCGACTCTCTCTTCTCAGTTCCTCGCTTTCTTCGTCACTCTCTCTCTTTATCAGCGTTGCTCTTGTAAACAACAAGCGAAGTTGAGGCAGCGGTTTCTTATCAGCTTTCTGCTGGCTGATGCACTGCAGCAATATGGTATTTCTCCCATTTCTCTATCACGCTCTCCCGCCTGCATTATTCCCTCTCGAAAAACAACGTTCTCCCCAGTGGCTCCCCTATGCAGCTCCCACTCTCTTTTTCGCTCTCTCTGTGCCCCAGTCACCTTGTGCGAAGGTCATACATGCGTATTGTTGTTTATTTTCTGTTTTTGTTTCAACTTTTGAGCATTCTCATTCTCATATGCTTTTTGTTTGCTTTGCTGGCTGGCGCCCTCTGCTTTTGGCTTGGAGCTTCAAGAACAGCTGACATGGAGCTTCTTGAACAGCTGTGCGGGGGAATTTTGGGGGGCTTCAATTTGGGGATGCCAACTTCGTTGATAATCATAAATATATTTAATTTAGATACTTTTTTATTTCGACTATAAAACTGTATCTAATAATATGAATTGTGCTTACTGGAACTCTCTTTAAATTTATAACAAAAAATATATAAATTTCAATTAATTAAATCATACAAAATCTTTTTGTATAATTAAAAGACTACGGAACCCTTTACGTTGACATTATTATATGTAATACGATCAAAAATGTAGCTACTTCTACAGATGTATTATGCTTAGTAGCTAAGTGAGAAACAAGTTAAAAAATTCCATGTTGCACTCCATTTGTTGTTTTCTTTGCAGTTAGCGACAAATGCTAATCACATGGCAAGGACAAAGAGCATCTGCAATTCTATCCGAACAATTTAGTTATTCCATTTCTTGTTTATTACTTCCCATAATGGCACTACCATGTTCAGCTACTTGGGAATGCATGCGGGAAGGTCCTTGTAAGGTGCCCGGGAAAATGGTTGAAAATGTGAGGAGTTCAAGGATCCTTCCCTTTCTTATGTTCAACGTTTACGGTTTTTACTTTCCTCTGCCGGTTCGCTGTGTGTAAATGAAAATGATTAGCACATTTCCGGAAAAGAAAGGGAAAATCTTTTGGACATTTGCCCGGCGAGCTGCCATCTCATCCAAATGAACGTCATCATTCATAAAGCTTGTCGGCTAAAAATTTAAAAACTTAATTGGAATCTGGTGAATCCCGCCAACCTTACGCTTGTTGACTCCTCGCCGCCATATGCACTATGCAACCAGTTTTTGTTTCGTTACTCCTTTTTTTATGCCATAGCGAGTATTATGCAAAAGTTATACTCATGCGAAAAAAAGATTACACAGAAAGAAATATAGATTTCATATTTGAAGCAATTTTTTTCGATCTGAGAAATAAATATTTAATCCTTATAAAAGGAAAAATAATTTTAGTGGCATTATCTTGAAAAAATATGTTTATAGTATTTATTAATTATTAGCTAGAATATTAAATTTATTTAGAATAAATCTTTCGTCAAAATATATGTTAAATTATATAAAAAAAAGGATTTTTAAGTTCTTATGTGTCCAACAGTGCGTATGCGCGATATAACTTCTTCTGCAACAAACAATATAACGCATACGCCATGTTTGTTTCGCATTTTCCCTTAGAAAAAATCCACCTTTCATTTTTAATTAAAATTTTAGTAAAGATGTTCCATCCACCATATTTTTTTCGAGTGAAAAACGCAAACAAAAATAATCTCGGCTAAAAAATACGCATTTGAAAAAAGGCAGGTAGCAAGAGGTGGCAAGGCGGGAAGGGGAAATTGCGGGCGAGGCGCCGTTCAAAAGTTAAAGTGTTGCCATTTTTCATTTTTTTTTCCAAGCTACCTGTTTGTTGTTGCTTGTTTGTTTGCCGCACAAAAGCTCTGGGGATATGAGTGCATGTGTGAGTGGGAGTGGAAACTACTACTACTACTACATACTACTAAGGCACACACACACACACACACTCAAGCGCGTATGCAAACAAACACAGGAAACATATGTGAATTGCGTTTGCCGTGTGAAAAAAGAGCGATTCGAGTGCTTGTTAGAAAAGGAGTGAGTGCGAAGGAGAGGGAGGGAGAGGGATGAAAGATGGATGGCGAACACGTGAGAGATCCTGAAACTCGTTTTGCCGCTAATTGGATGCTAAAGGTGTCCTTCTGGACAGTTGTGGCTGTATTTGGTTGTGGGTGTGTGCGGAGTTGAAGTTGCCAAACATCATTAACACACCGCACGCCCAGCATCCCCTGACTTTACACACTTTAACAAAATTATGAATATGTTTTGACAAAAGCTAATTACATGAACTATAAATAATAATATTTGTTATTGATAGAGTTTGAGTTTAAATGTGTTTTATTAAAATAAATATATAAAGAAGAAGAAAATTACTCAATTTTAAATATATTTTGATTTTATAAAATGTTATTTTAAAACCAAAAAATGTTCAAATTCTATTTCTTTTTAATTGTTGCTCTTTTTATTTCTTTATAATCAACAGAAGTAAAGCTAACTAATTTCAATACATTTTATTAAAGTTTTAAAATCCTAAGGGATCCATTTATACTTAAATAAAATATTTTAAAATCTTGTTACATATTTTTAAGGATAGGAAAAATAACTATAGCAACGTAATCAAATCAGAGTAAAATATGTATTTGGAAAACTGCATAGAAAGTCAACATATACCTAAAAATTATTATTAAAAGTTCTTCACACATAAAACTAGATTATTGAATACCAAACTTTAAAATAAATCACATTTTTATACAACTAATCACTAAACTTTTAAAACATATTAATCAATTTCTTTCAGTGCATCTGTTTGCAACCAAAAAACGGTATCTCAATAATTACAATTTTTTCAAAGGCTGCTGCTCCTGGTGCTGCTGCTGCTGCTTCTTTCTTCTGCGATGATGGGATTAAAGTTTTGGCATAATGATGTCTCATTAAATTAAATGGCAACATTTCGTAACAAAAACTGTTGTAATTTGCCTGCCGTAGCTGCCTGATTAATGCGCAAAATTGCTGGGAAAGGGATAAAAAGCATGAGTGCCTCCTTAAACTGTTTGCCTTTTTTCAATAATCACAGCGTTTTGGATTTCGCTTTAATAAGCCCCCTTTGGGCAGTTTAAATGTTTGGCATAAAAAGTGTGTATCAATATCAATATTGGAAAATGGCAGGGCGCCCGCCGATTGCCTTGCTTCAGGTTGTCCCTGCCCACACACACACACACGGACACCCACAAATTGATATTGAATTACAATAAAATCTGCATTTATCAAAAGTCCTTCCACACACACACACATATATAGCAGCAGCAGCTCACCTGTACATGCAACAGTTGTACGCTGGCATTTGTATGCGTGGCATTTTGTAACCTTTAACCCTTTTTATAGCCCAAGCAAAATACCAAGATGCAGCAGCATAAATATAAAGGAAGCCGGAAGGTGTTTGTCTTTCTTTAGGTTAAGAACGACTAAAAAATGTCCTTAAATGTTAAATTAAATTATTTTTAAAATGTAAAGTAAAGCCTGAAATTATATATTTTATTGGATATATTTTAGTACAGGAAGTAATATTTATAATCTAAATTTTTACCTAATTTAACATTTCTTAGTATATTTCCAGAAACAAAATATATGTTCCTAGTCTAAGCTTTAAATAAATATTTAAATAATTAAAACAAGGAGAGGAATTTAAGTTCTAACTTCAAAAAGCTTCAAAACGCATATTAAAATGACAGAGAAATCTACACCTTATTCCACACACACACACGCCCATTCATTGCCCTGGCAAACTTCAAACAAAGTCGGACATATACCTTGAAGGTGTGAAGTGAAGAGGACTTTAAGGACCTGGATCCCAGTGGGAACATTTCGGGGCAAGCGTGGCCATTATGAGCTACTTAGCAACCGATTTGTGCAGCATTTCCCGCACCTCACGCACACATAAGCGCTCTCCCGATGGCATTAGTGTCTGTCTGTGCGAGTCCTGGCAAAAAATAGGAGGCGAATTGTCGAGGATTTGATGGTTTCAGGTTTCGAGGGGATCTTGAGATTCGTTTACCATGGCGCTTGGCCTCAGTCCTGTTTCGTTTCGTAACGTTTCTCGAATTGAAATTGCTTAATTTAGCAGATAATTTACCCAACAAATTGTTTTCTTCGTCCTGTTCCCCGAACATACACACACACTCACACGCACCCCGACAACAAGGAATGTAATTAGCCCGCTTCCTGTTTTTGTTTGCCCATTTGTATTGCCTTTGCGGCTTTGTTCGCAGGATTCAAACTCTCCCATGTGGCTATTTGTATGCGATTTATGGAATCCACTTGGTTCCGTCCAAGTTGGCACTATTGTTGCGACAACTATTCAATTACCTTCCCTTTCTCCTTGCTTTGGTTACTTTCACTTCGCCCTCTGCCTCTGCCTTTCGAAAAGTGCCCCCAAAAGTCAATGTTTAATTGGTTCCTCCTTTGTCCCCAATCTGAAGTTTTTGGGGGCCCAAACAATGCATCGAATTGGATTTCGAGCAAGAGCTATAAACAAGCTTTGTACCAGAGTCAGATTCAATGGAACTTTACCCCGGGGAATTGGCATTTATCCAAGTTAACAGACAATTGACAGCCTGATTTTCGATGGCAATCGGTTTAATGATAATAATTGTCATTCTAATTGCCATAATTGCGACAATAATGAAGACGGGCATAAGACAATTAGACAACAGAGACATTATTGATCCTAATTAATTAAATATGGAGTGGCAACAGTCATCGCTTGGGTGGGAACCCTGAAAGAGTTAAGAGTTAGGATCTAGGGATCAATAAAAAGAATATATTATGTATTATTTGTATTTAAATAATGCTGAGTTTGCTTTTATTTATAAACCTAAACATGCTTCATCCGTTTTTAATAATTTCACCCCGTTGTCTGTTGCCAAATTTACATATTTCCATGCAAGACTTGCCGAAGTCTGAATAAATTAAATGAAATTAATTTTTGCTGCAACTTTAAAATGTTTTCCTACTACAAAATTCGTTTTGATGAAAATATTTTAGCAACATGTGGTTTTTATATTATGAATAAGTTGCACTTTAACGCTTATGTGAACCTTGTTGGCAAAGTTTAAATAAGCAAAAGCTTGCGAAGCGTAAAAAACAATTAAATCGGAAAATGTTTGCATGTGTTAAAATAGTTGCTCATAAAATATTTGCAGCACTCTGCCTTTTCCTACCATTTTTATTTGTGATAAATAATAAAATAGATAAAACTATTACAAATTCATTTAATTCCTGACGAGTCTTAATAAATTTCTTGGTTTTTATATGGTTTTTACAACATTTTTACTGCATTTTTGATATAAATTCGATTGCCATTCGCAAAACATATTTATAACAATTTATATTCTGCCTTTCTAAAATAGATTCAAGTTATAATTTAATCTAGTAGGAATTTATAAAGTCTTTGCTCTATTTTTCTTTAAGATCTAATTGTTGCTTTAACTAAAATTAATTTCTACCATTTTCTTGTATAAACTTAGTTAAAAAAAATCTTTTAATTAATTCAAAGACTAATAAACACACAAAATATAAAATTCAACACAATCACTTAGTCCACACTCTTAATATTACTCAAAACGAATGCTTTTTAATACGATTTATCTATGTCAGGCTGATAAATCAATTTGATTTGACTGCGTGACTCGAATATGATTTATTGTTATCCTGAATTTTCGCATTCTGTGGTATCCTTCGACCTCCTGATGACTGCTGCACAATTTTGTTTATCAATTTGGCAGCTCGTCTTATCAATTGCCGAAGTTTGCAATGTGCATTCAATTTGCTAAGCGGCTTTAGGTGTGCAACAAAAAAAACAGAATATATAAATAGTAGCAATAACAAATCAATTTGCATATTATTATGAGTTATTATTCTTCTCACTCTGATCGAATCACGCCAGAGGAAAATTGCTGCCAAGGAAAAACACTCGACTGACTGCCTTGGCAATAAATTTAAAACCTATAAAGTGAGCAGCAGTCGAGACCGAAACTCCCAGAAGACCAACGCCGGCCGACCCAAAATGACAGGCAAACAAAGGAGTTTGGATTTATTTGGCCTCAGGCCTTAAATTATTTCAGATTTATTTACCTAAAGTCACTTTGGGGCAACTCTTTTGACAACTGAACCTCGTCTGGGCTTCGTAAGTTCGAGTTGATTTGTCTCCACTCGGCTGGAAGTCCCCGAAAATAAACCAGCGAAGGGGACTTGTTCTTTTCCTGGAGTTTTTGGTGTTAGTCGCCTTGGGTTCTGTCCTTGGCCCCTGCCCCCTCTCTACCTCTCCCCCGGACAATCAATAATTCATTGACCTTCTGTGCCCAACAATGCAGCATCAGTTTATTTGTTTGTTTCCACTTTTATTGTGACTTTCACTGGGAGTTTATGACCCCGACCACAATGCAGTTTCTATTCAAAAATTTAAGGCATTTTGGTAGCTATCTTTAACCCGTATGTGAAGTAGAATTGCAAGTCCTGGTTTTATATTGTTCAAAGATAATTTAATTTAGTTTTTCAGGTTAAATTCTGGAGTATTTTTCAGTTTGTAAAATTTAAAAAATGTTTATGTGTTGAAATAATTAGAGAAACTATACTAATTGTAAAGTTTAGAACATCCTAATACATATTTAGCTGATTAAATTCCTTAAATATTTGCTAAACTTTAAATCAAACTGTTTTTGTACATTTTTTGAAAAGAAATCTCATTTATTTTCTTTGTTTATTCGCTTAAGGGAAATACTCAATGACTGGTGGGGTTGAAAAGGGCGGTGCCTTGCAGCAAGGGTTAAAACGGGAAAGGGAAGGGGGAATGCCTGTCATAACGCAAAATTTGATTTATGTTTGCGGCATTACAAAGTCTCTCTGGTGTGTCAACACTTGGCGTGCGCCAAAATGAAAAGGCTCATCAATAATTGAGATCGAATGGTGGCCAAAAATGTACGCCCTGTGGATCTGCGGGCTAATTGCAAATATTTGCCGAGTTGATATATGCATTTAACTGCATATCCATCCGCATTCGATATGCAATAATCCCGGTTCGTTTTCCATTTCCCATGGCCCGGGGGTCCTTTTCCGTGGCCATCGCCTTTTGTCTGTGCGGCATAAAGCTAATTGCTAATTGCTTGTGTCCCCGTATTTGCTTTGTTGCATGAATAATTCCGCGCAAGGATATGTATGTACATATATCCTGGCTCCTGCTGGCTGCTGGCTGCCGGCATCAAATAAAGACCTCTTTGCACGCGAATCAAATGAAATTGAGCGCAAATAATAATAAGATATTGACTCTCTCTCTATCGCCAGCTAGGAAAGGCAACTCAATTTATGCAGCAAAGAAATGTGCCAAACAATTATCCCGATAAAACGTGATTGATTATGCTTCCGGGAGGGGGACTGGCTTCCCTGCTGGTGCTGGTGCCTAGCAGTTTTTCCGCTTTCCGTTTGCCTTCCCTAGCTAGCAACGAATTTTCAATCAATGGAATAATTACGTGTCCTTCCCGAAGCCCAATGGAGTGTGCAAAATTTTCAATCAACGAATGCTACCCAGCGGCGGCGGGGCAAAGGGGCAAATCTACTTAACCAAATTGATGACAATGCGATAAGTCAGAGACGGCGAGTTAAGCCGCTTAAATGCTTATAAACTGTCGGCTTCCTGCCCTTCCTTCCCTTCCTCCTTGTGCGAAAACGCCACCGTCTCCCAGTTGTGAGGAAATTTATATATGACGCCCATATTAAGCTGCGTCTATGCCAATTGCTTGAGAGGGCAACTTTTTTTTGGCCAGCTATGCGAATTATTTGTGATGCATATGCTGGCATCCTGCTCGCTGAGACGCTGGCTTTGGTTGTGCACTGGAAGAAAGTGTTGTAAATATTTTAAGGGATTTTCTATAAATTCCGAAATTTAAGCTATGTTCACTTAGGATAAAAGTCATTAAAATATTTAAGGTTCTATTAACGTAGAGCAGAAATAAGTTAAATATTTAAAAAGTTTAACTAAAGTTATTAATTTAGAGCTTAAAATTATATTATTTATTTTTTTCAAACCATTTATGTTTATTTTTAATGTGAAAACATTTTTTTTATCATATCCATAATTATAATCACACTTTCCTTTCCTTTAAGGAGGCTTAGAAAAGCTAAAAGACCAAAAACCCCAAAAAAATCTAAAAAAATAAAATGAAATAACATTTTAATTAATTTTTACATTAATATAATAAAATATAAATTAAGGCCTCGAAAATATTAAGTATTATTCCCTAAAATATACCTGTGTAATTCTGGCTTTGGCTCCAGGTTCGATCTAGCATAAATTGTTGACATGCCTGGCCGCATTAAATTCAGCCCTGGCACGTACAACAATTCGAGGGGGTTTCCACTGCTTCACCTCCCTCGTTTCCCTCGATTCCCCTTTCGGGTTCCCCTTTGACCCAGGTTGTGTGTGTGTGGCTGGAGCATGATATTGTCGTAAATATATCAAATATGCGTATCGTGCCATAAATAAGCAAAATTAGTGACTACTATGCTCTCATAATTGGCAATTTGCGTTTGCCACTCGTTAGCTGGAATCCTTTTGCCCCATTTCTTTCTTGAACTACTACTTGCTCTTCCCCATTTTTCTCTCCTTGACTTAAGATCTTTGCCTGGCAGGGCTACAGCTGCTTATTAGGCGGTTGACAAGTGTCAACATAGGAACAACATATCACATTACGTATACGCCCCTTGGTGCCAGGCCACAATTCAACTTCAGTTGTTCTCGATTGAAATTTGTCAAGTTAAAGGCTAATGGTTGCGGTTAAGGGGAAGGGGAAGAAATTCATGGACCAGAGCGTCCAGGTTCCTAGATATTCCACATACGCCACGAGGACCCCTGGCAAATTTTCAACTTTGCGGCTGCCCAACAACTTCTCGGCAGTTTCACTTCGAAGCCAGGACAAAGCAAGCGTTAAAGGTAAGCATAAAGTTGGCAAGGTGCACTGAAGGAAAAAGGGAGTAAATAAATACAGGATAATATTAATTAATTAATCAAATATGATGAGCATTAAATATGGGAGGAACCTAGCTTGAAATAATTCTTTGAGTGTTGTTTAAAATTTAAAAAGAAAGCTATTTTACCTTTCTTTTTTTCTAAATTTAAAAAGATTTTATATAAACAATCTTTCGGTGTGCCCAGTCAGTGGCTTAGTCTTAGGCACCTTCAGGATTAGCTTCCAAGGCCCCCCCTTTAGGAGACCGACCGCAGGATAGCGGAAAGAGGGAACTGAAACCGGAAGCACTGGGAGGAAGGGCTCGTTGGAGCTGCTCATCTTGCTCTCGATTGCACCGACACCTGCTGACAGCGGCCAACTTACTCAAACTTAAACTGGTAAACAACTCTCGACCGGCAAACGCCAGGATACGCCAGGTGCTCCAGCCGGGGATGCGGAGCTAGCCGAGGCAAAGTCAAAGTGAAATTATATAGAAAAAAAATGGCACTAGCACGTGAAGAGCTCCTTGGGGCGAACGGAACTCATGGCGGAAGTGATGATGATGCTGATGATTTCCGCAAACAAATATTTCGTTTGTTCAACCAACTGCGGAAAAAGGAACAAGGACGAAAATGGGAGCGGGAACAGGGATGGGCACAACATTAGCCCAAACAATTTCAGGTTGCCCCAGTGTTGCCGGCAGGTGTGTGTGTGTGTGTGTGTTCATTCTTACATTTCAGCATTCAAAAGTGTGTGTGTGCTCGCTTACACATTGTTTCACTTCCGGTTTTTGTGGTTTCGTTGCTTTCGGCAGCGGGGCAAAACGAGCTCAGTGGGTTAAATGGAAACATCTCCGCATTTCCTCGCCCCTCCCTCCACCTCCTGGACTATGCAAATGGGCTAGGCCCGTCCGCAGCAAAATGCGGCACAATGCTGCTGTTGCTGCTACTGCTGCTGCTACTGCTGCCCCAACAAAATAAAGCAAAATAAAACAACAAAAAAATTAAGCACACACCACGGCAGCAAGTACAACAAATAAAGCAACCCAAATAAAATGGTTACAAAGAGATAAAAAGGGAAATGTTGCTGCTGTTGTGTCGCTGATGTTGCTGCTGCTGCTGCTGCTGCTGCTGCTGCTGCTGCTGCTGCAACTCCTGTGCTTGACACTTGCAGATTTAGCGCTTCATTTGCAGCATCAGCGGCAGCTGAGAGAGATGGGACACACACACACACACATTGGGGGTGCCAGAGAAGGGGTTGAGTGGGTTACGGAAGCGGCAGAATATATCCTTATTCTCATACAAATTTCATGTCAAGTTTCTGCCGGATTGTTTAACATAAGCAAGTGCCTGGGGCTGGCCAGAGATTTCGGTAGATTTTGGTTTATATTTACATTTTCATTGCGGCGACATCAAGTAAACTTAAAGCAAAAACATTTATTTACATATATTCTTACAAGAATTACAAGAAAAATATTATAAATATAATCTTAAGCTAAATTATGCTTAATTTAATAGAAAACATAAATAAAATACTTGTTTTTTTGTGTCTATTTAAAAAATAAGTTAATTTTACAGGGCCGTAACTCCTTTAAAATTTATTTTCAATTCAATTAACAGATTGCAGTTTAATTACATTCAATGCTGTGGCCCTCAAGAGTTGCGTTTTAAATTATTACGTGTGAATTTATGGACATTGACAATGTACAATATACACACATTAACACATTTCATTTAAAATTACTTAACATTTCAGCGATTTATTGACTACCGTGCCTGAATTAATCATAAAGAGTAAACGTAATTATGTGATTGATTAATTTTGTAAACTATTGAATTATTAACAGAAAGTAATGGATGTAAATAAAAAAGTAAAACTTATACACCTTATATCTCTTAATATTTAGGGGAAATTTAATGGTTTTAAAATATATTAAATTATATAGAAATTGAGGCATTATCCTCATAAATATGAATCCATTATGGGAACTCAATTTAAATATAATAAACACTTCTTGAGCACTTTTTTTTATAGAGAATTCTAGCAGCTTCTCTTTGGACTTTCACATCCTGTGCTGTGTCTTCAACAAATTGCCTAAATAAACAGCATTTTCTGCTTTGTCGAATATCCTTTTTGGTCTTTTCTCCAAATCTGTTTTCTTTCTTTCTTTTTTTTTGTTGTTGCTGTGAGTTTGTTCTGGTTTGTGGTTTCTGACTGGCTCCAAATCGTTTGTCGCTTAAGCTGCTCGCGCAATTCAAATTGATTTATAACGAAGAAATGTTTTATCAAGTCGATGAGGGAAATGTTTGCCCTTCGTCTGGCGAACTCACGTCATTTTCCACCCACACACACACCACACCACACACACTCATACAGCCCTCCCCAGGCCCCGCTTAAGGAATGTTTTTGTGCGGGCTTCCCCATCGCTAGATTTCTCATGACATTTGGCTCCACTTTCCACTTGCCGCTGCTGCAGTCCCAACGATTTCGAAAATATTTTCCTTTGCCGACACTATTCCTATGCTTTTCCCTTTGGCTTTTCTTCGTTTCTGCTTTTCTGCTGCTGCACAGAAAATATGCGAGGGCCATGGCAACGATGCTGAATCGTGCCCAAGCTGCAGTTTGTTGTACGTGCAATGGCAGCCAATAGTCAAAGTTGTCATTTATATGCCCCAAACCTGCCTCTGCATCCCCTCCCCAAATCTATACTCTTTTCCCAACTTCCTTTTTGCGCGGGCGGGTGGGTTCCGGGTGGGTGGTTCTGGTCCTGCTTCTGGCTCTCTGCTCTGGCTCTGACTCTGCTGGGGCCAACTGATTTATGACACTCAAATGAACTCCGACGCTGACTGAATAAATTTTGAAGGCGACTTTTGTGTCGAGTTCTCGATTTGTTTGGCATTTTTTCCCACTTTGCCCCGAACTCTGGCCACCGCTGTTGTATCTCTCTTTTTTTGGCGCCAAAAATTTCACTTTTTTCTTGGAAATTTTTGCTGTTATTATTGCACTTATAGATTGTAAGGGGTATATGGGGTTGGAGAGAGATAAATAATATTTTTCTTATGGATTTTAAGGTTGAAATTCAACCCTACACAATTTATTTATTTATTTAATAAACAGTAATTAAATCTAGACTAAAACATCTTATAATTTCCTTGATTATTTCCAGTAACAAAATCATTTCTAGTCTGAAATATCATTGTTTTGTATTTTCCAGGGTATTTCTTATTCGAATTTCTTTTATTAGTTTTCCTTGTTTTTCTTGACTTTTTAATGCCTTGTTTTCGGTAGCTTCTTTTAGTTAGTTAGTTGTTGCTTGTTGGATTTATGAACCTGCCACAAATTCGTCAGCGAAAATCTCAGGGAAAAATTCTTTCTAGTTGTTCTTTTTTGTTTTTATTTTGTTTTGTTTTTCTTTCGCTTCGTGTGTTGAGTTTGTCAAAATTTTGACATTGAATTTGCTATGCGGGTGGAGAAAAAAATCAGAAAAGGAGGTAAAAAAAAATGATAGCCGCAGGTGGAGGAGGCTAAGGATCACTAGGAAGTGGATGAGCATGTGGAAGTGGCTGCAGTCGCTGCACTATTTGGCTGACTGGCTTTTCCAGCTTGGATTTATTTTCCCTTTTCCGGCTACCATGGGTTTTCTTTTTTTTCCGCATTGGCGCCATAAAAAAAAAGAGCTCCATCGACGCTGGCTGCTTGTGAAATAATTGATGTGCAAATGTTGAGAATTCAATTGAGTTCACCTTGAGTGAAAGTGCGGGGGCGGGGCTAGGGGGGACGCAGAAAGATAGACAGCGACTTTCACTCTGACAGGAAAATATATACATGAAGGGTGAGAGGCAAATGGAAAGGGAAGGGAGGGTGGAGAGGCGTCGAGTAAATTGGCGGCTTAAATTGATTAAGCACTAAACGCAATCAATTATACATTATTTAGAACATAAACTATGCATATTTCGATAACCGAATGGCAGCGAATTCATAACAAGTTCATGGACAATTTGCGGTCCTTAATTATTTAGAAATTTAAATAACAGAGCGACAAGCTTGCAAATTAAATGGATAAAAAAATAAACCCTTTAATAAAGTAATAATTTAATAATACCATAAATTAAATAAATAAATGTAAATTGTTTTAAAGCATTTTTAAATGATTTCGTATAGGTTTAATTTGAATTGTATAAAACAGTTCATTAAATGTCTTCCTTAACTCCGAAATTTCAATGGTCAGGGGTAATTTCCCTGGGAATAAACTGAAATATTCCAGAGGCTTAATATTTAAAGGGGACAAAGGGAAGTTTTACACATCCTGAGTAAGCAGTTGCAGGACTATTTGCAGACAGTGAAAAAATATCCCTAAGGGATGCAGTTTTTTTAGCTTTCATAGCAAGCAGTTTAAGCAGGATAAAGGAATGTTCATACACAGTTGCCAAAGCAGTGCCAGGTACGTATATTTTGTGATCAAATACGGGGTAAACTTTAGATCATTTAGCAAGGGAAGAAAACGTTTTTATAACGATATAAGGAATACATTGGAAAACATCGCAAGGTGTCAAGAATTCCCTATTTTAAATATGAAGGAATTTAAGTACATTTTGAAAAGCAAGCAGTTGGAATGAAAAGGATAATAAAACTACAGACACAAAATCAACAGGTGGCCAATAAATAGAAAATTGTTAAGAAAGATCAATTTATTTTATTGCTAGATTAATGAAATTATTAATTTATTTATATTTAACTTAAATTCATAGAATTTAAGGAAATTGTTTCTTAAAAAAACAAAGATAACAGATGGAAAATTAATTGAAAATTATGAGCAGGAGTTTGTTTAATAAAACAAATTACAATGAGGCTAAGGAGTAAAAGTTATTTATATTTATAATTAGAAAAATATGTGGATATGTTCTCAACATTTTTATAATTAATTTTCTTAGTCAAAAATACACAATAAAAAGAGACTGCATTAAATTTCATAAAAACCAAAGCCGATAACCCTTTGACATTTATCTGCATGGATATTTAAGGACTCGTGCTTCCCCTTCGTACGAAGCAAAGGACGAAGCTTTAACACACATTCGGAGTGCGGCGAATTGGTTCTCCTTTTCAGAGCTTTTCCCGCGTTTGTGTGTGTCTGCACTTGTGTGAGTGCCTGCTTGAGTATGTGTGTGTGTGTGTGTGTGCCCGTGTTTGGACCATCATCGAGGTTTTCCGAAGTGGGAGCCTTCGCCTTTGCCTTCGCGTTTTTCGGCCAGATTCAGAATTTGTGCCGTCGATCTCAGTATTGTGACGGCATCCAGGGGCTGCGGAAGTGCCACACATACGTGTCCTCGTGCTAACTGCGAGTCCTCAACGGTAAATAGAGTCGGGTCAGGCGGCTTTTGCGAGTTTTTTGTACGCGAGCGAGTCTTCCGAGAGTTTTCCATGCGACGCGCGCGTTAACGAGCAAGGCGAGAAAATTCGCAGAAAACGGCCTTTTTATATGAATGGCCCCCAAACCGACCGAGCGACCAGCAGCGATAACGGAAGACAACAATAGAAATTTAAATATTCATGAACAGTGTCGATTGTCATCAATTGTGTCACCCAGTGGGCGAGTGTGTGTGGTGTGTGTGGTGTGTGTTTGTGCCAACATTTCCCGCTCCTCCTACCAATCAGCGGCGGGCCACATTGCCTGTCATTGTCAATCAGCAGACAGGGAACAAACAATAACAATAACAATAACAAGGAGCCAAACAAAAACAACAATAACGAACTAACAAACAACAATCGCAAAACGGCAATATCACACACTCTGTGTCAAATGTCAGCCGCAATTGACAAATTTACGCCTGGATTTTGCATATTTAATCGACATACATGCAACTGCAATTAGCCATGTTTAATGGGGGGAGAGAGAGTGAGAGAGGGAGTGAGAGGAGCTTATCTTTTTTGTACAGAGATTAGAGATAAGGTTACCAAATTACAACTCGATGGGTTGAATATTGTGGCCTCTAGAGACCTCTTTGTAGGAGTCCTTGCTGGAAAGCCCCAAAAAGTAGGCAATATAAATTTTCCACTCAATTTTGTGCGTTTTAAAAAAAAGTCTGTGGTATTTAATTGCTTTATTTTTGTGTTGTGTTTAGCAGAGCGAGAAAGTATCACTATTTCCCAATCAATTGACAGTTGACATTTGTAACGGATTAACCATGAAATTAAGCCCCCTAATCGGTGATTCGTTCGTGCGTATCCATAAAACTGTCAAAATGAATAAATAAACTGTCAATTGCAACTAGCAGAGGCCCAAAGAGTATGCAACCGAAAAATGTGGCCCAATATCCCCCCAGACAGGCAAACATCGAACATTCGTTTCTCCTTTCGTGTGATTTATGTTTAGCCAAGCGTGCAAATAGGAGAGTTTTTCGGTGAGGGGGTAGATCTGTGGACAAGTCCGTGGGCAGGTCCTGGTTTTATGCCCTAAGTGAGGCCGGAAAAATGACGCGAAAATCGTCAAGCAATTTGCTTTTGCTTTTATATGGAGGGGAGGCACAGCGAAAAAATAATATCAAATATCCTGGCTTTTGTAATTAAAAAACATTAAAGAAGGAATATATTTTATCAAAGAATAAACTATAGAAATCTATAAACTTAAATGGTAGAAAATAAGGACTTTAATTATGCATTTTTCCTTATTTTAGTTTGAGGATTTTCCCATTGAACAATTTATTTAATATTTTACACTTCTTTGCCTCTTTATAAATGTAATATATTTTACCTTTAATGCTTTACAATCTAAAGAATCATTAGTCAAGCTTCACATAAACTTTGCCACCTTAATCAAGGGTATTTAGGTGATTAAATTGCATTAAGTCCAATTAAATTAATTACACAAATCTGATGACCTGAAAAAACATGCCATTAGCTTTGAAACCAATCTGTAATCATATCACTGTTTAATCTACATCAGCCACAATTATATTTAGATTAATTAATTACATAAAATCATTTTCAAATGCCCCAAGCTTCCAAGGACATCACAGATTAAGCGGTTGTATTTATAATTCAAACAAATTCAATAAAAACCACTTTTTGCTGGCAGTAAAGTAAATCAAATGAAATTAGTTGACTTATAATTTATGTCAAAGTATACAAGATCCGATAGAAAAGACAATAGAAATTCAATAATGTACAAAAATCATGCTAATCAATTAGATATCAATTGTTTTTCCCTGTGCACACGTGTGTTTTAGGAGTAGGCCAAAATGTGGCCCATACATGCGACGGGTTGCCGTGTTGATGGCTTTAATGCCAGTCCTTTTTGGCCCACAACAAGTGCAGGCAAGTGCTGGGGTTTGCTGTGTTCTGGTTTGTTTGGTTTTAGTGGAAGTTGTGTGTGTGTGGGAGCGTTGTTAGCGCTTTTGTTGCCAATGGATTAGCCGGCTTGCAAAGTACTAGACCAACTGTAGTTGCAGGCAATATTGTGTGGGGGCTGCATAAATCCTAATTAAATTTGCCAAGCTACAAATTTTATTTCCCCTTTTACAGGAACGAAAAAGAAAGCCTCTCGGATCCTTAAAAATAAACGTTTCCCTTAAATTCATCCTCTTAAGCTTTCCCTGGAATTTTCTTTTAATTAGCCTCACCGCACTCGAGTATTTTAACACACACACACACCTTCGCAATTACTCAAACCTAAGCTAAGGGAGAGAGAGAAAGAAAGAGCATTTTGCCGGCAATAATGTCGTTTTAGGGCTCTCGGGCTCATAAGCCAATTAAAAACAAAAGTCGCAAGAAATCTCATTTACATTTCCATACATCTGGGCAAAGTCAAGAAACGTTCTTCTTGTTGACTTTGTTTTTGCTGTTTCCTGTTTTCTGTGGGGCTTACAATTGACACCTGACTATTCACCTGACTTTGGCTGTTCAAGGACTTTTTGTCCTGGCTGCCGCCAATCAATCAAACGTAGCAAGGACACCGAACGCTGGCTGTCCTGGCCAAGGGTCCGAGAGTATTCTTCCCTTGGTGTTTGGGTTGTTCTTTGGGTTTGAGCCTTCTTGCCTTGCCTTCTCCTTGGAGCGCTGAAAATTAAAATTCTTCAATGTGAGGAAAGGCATAAAAATGTATAAAATATATATGAAAAGGCTGTCAAGGGTCGAATAAATAATGTAAAAAGGGAAATGCTTTTTTTTCTTTTCTGCTGAGCCCCTAGGGGCACCAAAAAGTTCCTTAAGTTGTCGATGGCAACCGCATGAATTTAAGCTGAAGGAGAAGAATTTTCCACCAGAATTTGGGTAAAATTTTCAACTCTAATGGAGTGTGAACACACACACACAAACACACACACACAGCGTACAGTTCTGGCTCACCTAATCACATTGAAAGCTTAACGCTTGCCCAAGGACATATCCTGAATAATGAACACCATTGTCGGTGGTTTTCAGCTCGGTTACAGCTTCGCTTTCAGTTCCAGTGGCTACTTTTTGGCTAGTTGGCTAATGACCGTGGCTGGCCGAAAGGGAGCATCAATAATTCAGGGCCAACTTTGAATGCGCTTTGAGCGCATTACATTTAATCAGAATTCATACAGGACTTAGTGCCACATGTGTGTGTCTGTGTGTGTGTGTGTGTGTTACAGGATGTCTGTGTGATTGTTTATGCTAATAATTCATAAACACGCGCCTGTGAAAAGCCCACACGCAAACACACGCACACCAGGCGGCAGGGCACCAGATGAAATCTTGTAGAATAAGGCTTATTGACAGACATCCTTGGGCTAGGTCCCTTGCCTTTTGCTCCCAGTCTCCTTGTCTCCTTGTCTCCTGCCCCGCAGCAGCTCATATGCTCTTCATGTCCTTACATCCCTTTGGATCTTCGGGCAAGCCGCTTAGCCATGGACATGCACTGAGGAAAAAGGCATAGATAGCCACAACTTAAGGATATTGTCATAATTTTTATGATTTTATTTACTTAAAACAATAGCAGTAATAATAAGAAATGAAATATCTAGCAGCTTGAAGCATTTACCTGATCCTTTCGCTCAGTGTCCTTACCGGACTTAGCAGCAGCAGCAGCAGCAGCAGCAAAGCTCATAGGTGGTCGGCAAAAGGCTTCCCAAGCTGTTGGCCCGCACTTTGTGGCCTGTGCTGGCATGCCAGGATAATAAAATGTTGCCAGGACTCGCGTAGCTTCTATTCTCCCGCTTCTACTCCTACTGCTGATGCTGATGCTGCGGCTCCATATGTGCCACGGAAAATTCCGGCTGCATCTGTTGCCGCAGGGCCAAAGGAGCAAAGCGATATTGAGAGGAGGGAACAGGTTTTAATCTTTATGAAGCATATTTCATATCGCTTTTGGAACGCTTTTTTATGACTGCCAGGACGGGTCTTCTTTTCGACATTATTAAAGGGCATTTTATTGATTGGTTTGCCGGGGTTTCCGGTGGGAAATGCGCAGGCAGGAGAGCAGGTGGAACGCTTGATTAAAGTTGATTTTACGTGCGGTGGTTTATTTCGTCCTCCTGGAAAAAAAATCAAAAGATTCTGGTTCGGCTGTGGGTTCGGGTTCGGGTTCACAGGAGCGCTATTTTTTAGTTCGATTCGAGTTTTTCTTTGTCATTCAAAAGGCTTTGCTTGCCTTTAGTGTTCGATTTATCACAGAGGTTTTTCTTTCATTAAATAATTTCCTTTTTAAATCATTTCCTTTTATATATAATAATTTTTTAATTCTCTTAATTGAAAGAGAATTTTTTTGGCGGAGATTTTAAAATAGTATTAAAAGTTTCCTAGGGAAAAAGTTTTTCATTGAAGTCTTTTTTAAGTGTTCTTAATTATTTCTTTTATGTACTTAAACTCCTATTAAAGTAAAGCTTTCTTTTAATGAAGTTTATATTTTCTTTTGATATTTAAAATATATTTTTTAATTAAGGACTTTAAGAGGCCTTTAGCTTCTGCGTACAACCCAAATAATTGCTACCTTATTTTATATATTTTTAAACACCATTTTTCCTTCACCTTTTCAATCACTATCTAAAATATTTCCAACCAATTCCACTCCGTTTAGTTTCTCATTAATCCTAGCGATTTCCGTTCAAACACTCGCCATAACAATTACACTAACCAACACACACACACACACACACACACACTTGGCGGCTAATCAGCAGGAGCCTCAGGGTCACTTCCTGCCTGCTCCTCCTGTTCCTACAACTATTTATTTATTGTTCGGTTCAAGTGCAAGGCAATAAATCTGCGGCCAAGTTTTCTGTGTGTTGAATTTCATTTTCTCTATCATTAATTACAACGGTTTGTTTAAAGGACGAGAGCGCGGTCCTGGGCCACCGCAGGAGCCGCCACACGATAATAAATCATTTACCTTGCAGCCGAATAAAAGTAAGAGTATAGCGAAGCAAACAGGGTCAGTTGGAAAATAAGCCAAGAGTTCGTTTTCTTTGCTTTTGTTTATTTTGTGTGCCAATTTTTTTGCACTGTGGCTTTTGCCCAGGCGAATGGCAACTGATAAGGATTAAGGGATAACAAAACAATGCATTGCAGGCAAGCAATGAAGGACAGCAGGTCAGGGCGTTGCTGTGTAACAAACTGCAACCTCAATGGCATTCCCCCCATGCCGCCGGCCCACTCGGCGTATACGTAACAAAACGGGCCACGAATGCAATTAAATTAGACTAACAGCAAATGGCCAAGGGAGAAGGCCAGCGAGGGAGATAGAGAGAGAGATAGAGAGAGAGAGAGAGGGAGAGATCTCCTGTGGGGCAGGGATTCAGCAATGGCCACGTAAACTGATGTGCAAAAGGAAACAGGCAAAAGACACACAGGACATACAGACAGACACCCAAAGCGGAATGGACTGTCGAAGGGCGTGGCAGTGGTCCTTTCAGTCCTTCCGCCCACTGTGTGTGAAGTGGAGCGAAGTGCAGGGAAAGTGGCAGCTAAAATGGCAAAACTGAAAGGTTGAAACTTTGCCACTCACAGTCGGGCGGGGAAAAGCAAAAGTGTTGACGCCGTTGAGCAACAGGCAGGAGTTCTAAAAAAGCAAAATACCCATTAATGAGCGAGGGATTTTGGGCTTTACTTTCACCAGAATTTATTTTAATTAATAGAAAAATATAGTTTCTAATTAGTACATTTGAGGAAAATACTATTTTTATATTAGTTTCATAATATTTGTAGTAAGATTTTAAGGTAGTCTTCAGTTCGGAGTAACAACAAGCTTACTTTCAACTCAAACATGTTGATGCTGCAGGGCCTGACCAGTCCACACCTGTGATAGATAGCTTCATTGTTGCAACAAGCAACTGGCAACAAATGTATCCATTAAAATGCAAAGAATACCAGACTGGAGACGAGTGTTTCCAACTTTAAGCCATAGCTAGAAGCCTTTAAATCTCTGCCATTTCAGCAAAACTTACTCCTAACTCCCTCTCTCTCTCAGATAGTAAAAAAACATGTTGCTGTGGGGTTTGCACCTGAAAGTGATTGCTTCATTGCTTATTTTTCCTGTCCAGTGAAGCTAGCAAAAAGGTAAACCGACGGCGAGCTGAGATAAAGCTGAAAACGGGAGCACAGCAGCCACGGCAACAGCAACAGCAACAGCAACAGTCTTAATGTTGCTTTTGTGTTTAGCACAAATATTTCATTGACGACTAGCCAGCAGCAAAAAGTAAAAGTTTAAGTAAGCATAAAACACAAAATAATAGCAGTAACGGCAAATGGCGCATTATGCTGCCAAAGTCGCTGCAGAGGCAACAGCAACAGCAGCAGCACCAACAATATTAGCAGCAGCAACATCTAGAGCGAAGGCAGCAACATCAGCACTTAAATGCAGCAACAAGAAAAATCAGCTGAAAACTGGCAAATAAAACTCAACGACAGGCAAAAACTATTAAATCTCGCTGGATGCCTGCGGCAATAGTTATTGTTAAGCAACACAAGCAGCAGGAGCAGCAGCAGGAGCAGGAGGAGGAGGAGCAGCAGCAGCAGCAGGAGGAGCAACGGCTACAGGAGCGGGTACAAATTTGCAATATAAATTTATGCGGATTTTTGCGTCGCAGCGGCGCCGACGACGACGTCGACGTCATCGAATCGCGTAGTCCAGGCCCCGCTGCTGCCACAACAGCATCAGCAGCAGCAGCAACAAGCTGTAGCTGTAGCAGCAGCAGCAGCAGGAGGGGATTCCCAACAGCAGCAGCAACAAAGGCAGCAGCCATAGCGCCAACAACGCGAGCAGTTATTATAATAATGGCGTTAGTTGTTAGCATAATACAGCAACAGCAACAAAGCGACCGGCAGCAGCAGCAGCAGCAACAACAATCGCCACTCTGGCCATTCTATAACGGTAAGTGCTCTCTCGCTCTTGCGCTCAGATCTGACACACTTTTGGCCTTTGACCCGGTCACTTTTGCTAGCCATTAGTTGGTGGAAAACTCATTGAAAAAAGGCAGGAAAAAATGTAGAAAAATACACAAATTTGTCAGTTTAATGGAAGATTTTTTTTTAATTAAATTTTCTTATTAAATTACTTCATTTGTTTACTAATTTACAAAATTTGAATGACAATTATTTATTATTATCCGCCAAAAAATTTTTTATTTTAGTTTTCATTTTATAGCTGTGAGTTGTGAAATATTTCCAATATATTAAAATTAATATCAGCAAGGTTAAACTATTACAAAACTGTACATGTTCTTGCTTCAAATCTTAAAAAATGTATCATTAAAAATTATGCTAAAATAAGGCTGCCAATTAATATTTTAATTTTTATCAAATTATTCGATTAATTCCTTCGATGCTCAAGATGTGCTAAAAAATTGACCACAAAATATAAAAAAGGTAAAAAATCGGTACGAAAAAAAATCATTTCTTGCTTTTGGACAAAGGTTTTATTGATTTAAAATTTCTGGAAATCACAGAAATGATTCTGTGTTCTTATTTTCTCAAAAATGATATCACTTCTTGTAGAACTAAAGGACATCACTAGTCCTGCTCTTAACTTTTTTCTCTGTTTGCCCGCCTACTTCAACTTTTTGCCTCTGGTTTTATGGAAGTGAGAACACGCTAGAAAGGGAAAAGGAAAGTACGAAAAGTGGGAGATTGTTGCACTGCATACTTTTAGCTGCTGCCATAATATTTCAGAGCAATGCAAATTATGTTTACGTGCGTGGAAAATAGCTAAAATGGCCCTCGTCCAGCCACCAGCCACCAGCCACCAGCCACCGACCACCATCCGCCTCCCCCTGCCAGCTTTTGCTAAAAGTATGCTTTTAATAGTTCAAATTGCATTTAATGCATTATACACAAATTGCTCACAACGGGAGCAACGGCAACAGCAACAGCAACGCGCCACATCTGCTGCAGCTGCCACAGCAATAACATCGAGAGAGCAACATCAGCAACATGAGCAATTCATTTATTTCGCTTTCATGCTGAGCAATTTGTTAATAATTAATTTTCAAGCGTTAAAATTCCCGGAACAGTGATGATAAGCTTTAAAAATGCTTTACAGGGTTTTATGCCGCTAGAAGTGCTCTTTAACAACTGATTTTTTACAAACACCTAGCGGAGTATAAATTAATTGTAAACACTTTGATAATGAATGGTTTTGTTACTGGTTTTGGCTAAGTGCTTAATAAATATTTTAGGCATTCCTTTTTGGAGAAATTAAATGGTTGTTTGGGAGTAAAATGAACAAAACAATTATAATTACAGAGAAATGCAAAACATAAGTGGATAAAATCATGGGAAACGTTTAAAAAAAATCTAAAAATAAATATTTAAAGTTCTTTTATGATCTATTTAAAACGTGGCATGTATACTGCTTTTATTACCAAACTAAACTGTCAACGTTAGCCATAAATAACGTTGAAGGACTTTAGAAAATATCTGTAAATAAACATTAAAGATAACCTTGTGCAATTTAAACATACAAGTATTCCATTTATTTGTAGTTTTATCATCAACATAGTCTTCAACCCAAAATTGAAACTGTTGAATAGCCGTAAAATTAATTTTAATCGAAGTTACCAGTCATATTGGACATTAATTATTTCGTAATCAATATTCTTGGGCGTTTTGTAAGCCATATGGAATTTCAAACACAATTTCTCACCCAGAGAGAAATATTTGACAGTTTCTCCCCTCAGTGTGTTTATGGTATCTGCTTGAGTGATGGAAACTGACTGCCTTCAGCTGCTGGGGAAATACGGATATTCATTGCATTTGCTTGAACGTGTCAAACGAAATTGAATTCCGGACACATTTCTAGCCGGCTTTAGCTTCCAATTCCGATTCCTTGGCTGTGCCTCTGGTTATGAGTGTTCTTCATTTTCCTTCTCGACCCCGGTCAATATTTAATATTTACACGAACGTTTTCCGGTTGCTGGCATGAGCAGAATGCTGTTCTTCCAATTGGTTTGTTCTTTCCATATTGGCATAATTATCCTGTGCATCATCATCGCCGGAAAACTGCTTAAATGCGTGCGAGTTTGCCAGGAGCATGCTTTCCCCAGGCCATACACTGAGAGCTTATCAAGAAAATAAGTTAGGGAAATTACATCGAGAATATATTTTATTCAAGCCTCACTTTTAAGCAATTTTTCTTATCTAGAGCTTACATTCTCCCCTTAATTTCTTTCTCTGTATGCTGGCATTTCCACTGGCATCAACCGAATGCAGTTGTCTGCCTTCTGCGGCTGCTGATTTATGGCCTGGCTCATTGTCTAGTTCTGGCCTGGCCCAAAAGACGCCGCCCCGCTCTGCCCCTCCGATGGGTCTGCGGTTATACCGCAATAATCTTGTTTTATTAGTCTCCAGCGTAATTTTTCTCCAGTTATTTCTTTTCGGGTTTCGGTTTTGGTTTGGTCTGGCTTTTTCCTTGTTTTTCTTGCGTTTTCCTTTCCTTTCTTCCTTTTTTTTCCCCTCGATTTTCTTTCTGTGGTTATTTTCCCCTGCGGTTTGATTCCCCCTTCCGTTGGGGGATTCCCCATTGGCTTCGACTCGTTTTATTTCCTATCCGCCGGACGGTGAGCAGTGCTTGTTTTATTTGTGCTCCGTCTTATCTCATAAATAATTCATTAATATTTTTCAATTGATTTATCCCCCATTTTTGGCCAGGAGCCACCTACGTTCTTCGTTCTTCGTCCTTCGTCCGTCTTTCGTGGCTCATCGAATTTGTCAATGGCGAAACGAGTTTCCTTTCAATCCGCAATCCCCAAGCTTTATGTCTCGGGATTGAGGATATCCTTGGGAGCAAGTGGAACATTAGACAAGTTTGTTTGTTTATCAGCGCGCCTGTCGGGGATTTAAGCGGCCCGCTTAAAGTTGGCCAAGTTCTGCCCTTTTCGGCTGGCTAGCTGGCAACTTGAGCCGAGGAAAGCGGGTGAAAAGTTCTCAAATATTGGGTTGAACTTGTGGCCAGGCGGACTTTTCATATTGCGGTTGATCTTTAGTGGTTAAGTTTCCCCTTACAAGGGCTCCTAATACCCTTTATTTTGAGGAGGGTTTGAGGGTATATTAAAGTGGATCAGGGGAGGGAATATTTCATAGGAAATTTTAATAAATTTTCATGCTTTTAAAGGAGTTTAAAATTATTTAATTGATGCAAAGAAAAACACTTTTAAAAACTGACTTTTATGGCAAAATATTTATAGGAAATGAATATTTATTTGCAAGCTTCCTATCCTGTTAAAGTCTTAAGGAAAATTGTTTAAACATGTTGTATATATTATATAAAATCTTTAAAAACTATAAACTTGATACAAACTTGAACCGTAACCTCCGACCTTAGTGCTCTTTCTTATTATTTTTAAGCTCCTGGCATGCATCCCATAAATACATTTGTTTAATGACCGAAAAGGTCCGGCCAGCAAATGACCAAGCAGCGTTAACAAATCTTCAGAAATTGTTGCTCACAAAGTGCCCGGCAAATTTTCAACTAATTAATGAAATTTATGTCGGTCAACTTTTCAAGACAACACCAACACACCAGCGGGCAAAAGAAGACGGTGGAGCGGGGAAAAACGAGGCCATCGTGGCAGCTAATTAAATGCAATTAGAGCGTCCTTGTGCCAGGGGGGGGGTGTGGGCAGCTATTTCAGTGTATGTACGGGAAATTCTATAAGGAAAATAGACCTTAGATAGTATAGTTATGCGCCTCAAAGTTTGCTCATAAGAAGTTTGTTTGCTGCTGATGCCAGCGGAATTTGCGAAATTTATAAATCAATATAAAACGTTACCAGTTCTGCGGGTCTCTGCAATATTTCCTTTTCGAGTCAGGAAGACAGGGGGATTGTTGAGTTCTTAAGTTTGATTAGAACATAAATTCGCTACGCTTTTACTTTGGGTCTTCTTGGGAATCGAAAAGTATTAGAAGTGGGCTTCTACTTTTATTCAATTAGTTCGGAATTGTTGGGCTTGTTTGGGTTTTAGTAGAAATTTATAGTTATCGTTTTCGATTTAGTTCATTAGTGTATGTCAGGCAGTTAGGAACATGTGTCCAAAAGAGATATTAATGGAACTGTGTCCTTTGGTTGTAGCTGTTGTGTCGGTTAATTACGTTCGCCGATTGAAAGTCATATGATTGTGAAATTAACTCTGTAATTCTTTATACCTTAATGGTGTTCATTGAATTGTAAATCTTCGTTAAATTAAAATTTTCATTAGTAAATTACATGTCTTTATGCGAATAGAATAGGAAAAACTACATTTAAGCAATTTGTTTAAATTTTAGAGCTACTTTACGTATAGTTTAGATAATATTCATATAAAATTAGCTATTATTATAATAAAACACATTCCAATTCATATAAAACATCTTTAAAGAATTACCAACACGTTTCCAGTATTTCCTATCTATTTAATTGAGGCATTAAATTTACCTCCAATTATTTCATAGAGTATACAAACAATAATTACCTGTTTATTTGAGTAAACCTTCTCCCCTCTAATTTGGGTATTAACTTTCAGCTTGACTTTTCTACCTGTTTCGGTCACCACCCTTGGAAAAGCTCCTGCACTTTCCCGACCTTCCCTAATATTGAGGTACTAGTTCAAGGTTCCCCTCACGCTTGCCATTTTCTTTTTTTGGGGGAGAGGGAATGGGTTCGTTCCACAGCCACTTCAACTTGCCACGTTGTTAATTCGGTGGCTGCGCTGCTGCAAATACATCTCAGAAATTCACCTAATTAACACGTTCTAAAAACATTCCTGTAACACGGCGACAAGTGTACGTTTTTGCTTTTATTTTAGTTTGGCGTCCTTGCTGTTGCTGTTGCCAACTTGATGCCATGAAATTAATTTAGAGCCATGTGCAGCCAAAAGTTGCCTGTTCTCGGATGTATGAGGGTAGCCAGCCAGCCAGCCAACCAACCTGCCAGCCAGGCCGCCAGCGAGTGTCAGCAACTTTTGCCATCGACAAGAACTTAATTATGTAAAGCATGAAATAAAAACAAAATAAAAATATAGTCAGGTGGATTTATGTGAGAATTTTTAGGAGGGGGACGTCCTCGAAAAGCTGGCATGAATTTTTCAAAACAAGCAAACATATTTCGTGTGAGTAGAGGAGGTACTGCATCATATAAGCGGGAAATACAATATTGGATAGAAGTGCATCCTGCGAGGCGGCGAGCTGCACATCCTGCCGCACATCCCGACGCATCCTGGCCGCATCCTGGCGGCAAACCAGAACCCAAAGCTAAACGGCGACCATTACCGCGAACGTCGAGTAGGAAACAACGTGGGCGAGGGGTAAAATTAGGTCAATTGCGTATACGACGCGTTGTGAATCCAGCATCCTGTCTGTGTGCGGGTCCTGTGACCAGGCCAGTCGCGTGTTGTTTAGTTTTTCTTTTCTTTTTTGCCTGTCGCATCTTCCCTTTGCGGTTTGTCAGCGTAGAGCATGACCACAATTGTGGTCAAGTTATTAGAGTCACTAAACTGTAGGATTAGTTTCTCTAAGCTATTAATTCTGTGTATGTAAATAAACAATAAATATAATATTTTTCCCGAAGCCATGAAAATGCCAAATCCGCAAAAAAGTATATTTAATTCGTTTGACTGAACATTGTAAACAAACTCAAGAAATATATATATTTCTCTTAAATTTGAATCTACACCCAAACTCAGAGCCATATGTAAATAACTTGTGGCAACTTTTCTAAGAATCTATTACATTTTCAGATAATAAAATGTAACAAGTCCAAGGCAAAGGCTTTCTTCCCCTTCATGAAAACTTGTCAGTTTATGGAAAATATTTTGTGCTTGTGTGAATATTTAGCTTTGGAAAATGGAAAAACTACCCCTTCAAATTTGCATACGTTGGAATAAACTTAAATTTTTGTGGATACAGCTGAATAAATGATAAATATTCATAGTGTTTTGATAGAAAGTATTAATTAAATCAAGCTAAAGGCTACTACTATTTGCTCCTCTGCTGTGCAGGATTATAATGTGTGGATAAATTCCCATATATATGTAAGTGAGCTCCGACAAAGGAACCAAGCGATAAATTAAAGCGAAACTCGCTACCAAAAACTTGTTGGCCAAACTTGCGCATATAATTTAAGCGCATACACTAACTGAAAGAGCAAAGGGATCTTAACTTGGCCAACTTACTTAGGGAACACAAAACACACACACACACGCACACGCACATCGCACACTGGCACACAGAAAAAGTAAACTTTGGCCTGCTTAAAACTACAAGAAAAATTAAATTTGGCCAGAGGAGGAACTGAAACTGAAATGAACCAGGCCGACTCGAGTCAGACACAACTGGTGAATGGCGAAGGGCCAAGGGAAAATGGTAGCTGTGGGGTAATGGGAACTGGGAACTGGGAAATGGAAAATGCCGAAGGAGAGAGCCCAGCGAAAACTCCGCTAATAATGTGAAACTTTATTAATTTGCTCCGCAGTGCAGCTGCTGGCAGGAAGAAGAAAGCGGCGCTGAATTTACAGCTTGCTAATTTGGTTAATTTGGTTTTCTAGTAATTTTCCCCCATCGGTCGGCCGGCTGACGCTGCTGTGCAATTTTCACTTTTCCTTTTCCCCCAATTCTGTGGCCATTTGCATCCTCACTCTCTCTCTCTCTCTCTCTCGACTCTGGTCGTATCTGCCTCGCATATTTTTGCAGTCCGCGATGCATTCCATTAATTAAATTGCAATTTCTAGCTACATTTTTTTCCAACAGCGCGTTTTTCTCATGTTAATTTCGTAGTCTGCACGGAGCGGGGATTTCTCTGCATTTTTTCCTTCATGCTTTTCCAGCTCACATTTTTTTTATATTATCTGTATATATGAATATTATTTTTTTATATTTTGTTGCCTTGTTATTTTATGGAGAGAGATTTTTTTTAGGGTTAAGCCATATTCCCATTTTTTGCAAAGGACTGTCCTTTGACTTCCAAAAAAAAAAAATATTGCTTTGGCAGGATCGCTGCAAGCTTCTTAACTATTATGGCAGGATATATCTGAGCAACATATATTTTCTAACCAATTAAATATGACCCTGTGCCATGGCGAAATATATTTCCATTGAACTCCATTGGTTGTTAGCGAAATCAAAGCCGCTTCCTGTTGGCAACAGTGCGTATGAGTGCTGCCTTTCTACCGCTGAATTTCCCGCTTGCCTGGACCACGTTTAAATTGTACCACAGTCGTCTTTGCTGTTTTGTGGCCAAAATACATGACAGCCAATTAGCAAACGATTTGTTTGACTTACAGCATATATTTATACACACTTATGGGATGGCAACAATCGGGCGGGGAATGCTTTTAACCAAACGAAGGAAAGGAAAACCTTTCAGGCCAGAAATGCCACATTTCCGCCATCGATTTCGCTTTCAACGATTTTCCCTGCCTTCTTTGCTTTTCCAGCTGCGTGTATTTTTTTTTCGCTGCGAGAAGAAAACGGAACTGATGTGAAGTCTCCCCGAGAGCGAACATTAAGGCTTAAGCAACCTTGTAACCGTAACATAAATATTGCGCAAAAACCAACAAATGTTAAGTGCACTAAGGGAAAATATTTACAAAAATTCCAAGAACCCCTAGATATTTAAAAATATTTACCTCTTTTTTGTAAATATTAAATTTAATATTTTATGGTTTTCAGAAGGTGGTGTGTTTGGTGTCTGTTATTATTTTAGAATGCAGAAATAGTATAATATATTTTTTTATATCTGTACAAAGCTCACACATGCGGCGCACACATGTCTTTGTAGAGAACATGCCACAAAAGTCATTCAACCACAAAAGTTTTTGGCAGCAGCGGCACCAACTGCGGAATTAGTTGTGCAAGTAGGAAAATTCTCACATCAGCTGCAGCGCAAAAGCGCATAAAAGCGACTAAAAAGGCTTGAGGATATATAATGCGACCACCTAGATATCTAACTTTGGGCTTAAACTTAAATTTGTGGGAATTTAAAAACTGAAAGAGAAAGAATTTAATGAAAATTAGCAAAGATGTTTGATATTTTTAGAACTCTTGGAATTAAAAATTATACTAGTACCAAAAACTGCTAAGCAGAGCTAATAAAATTATATAAACTAATAACAGAACACAAATTTCTTAAGCTAAAAAAGTCTTTTCAATCCTTGAAATCTCCTCTAAAATCCGCTTCTTCCCCTTTTTGGGTACCACAGACAATAATAATTTGCATTTTGCTGTTGTTGCCATGCGGCTGGCCTCAATGCCTCCGCAGAGGACTCAGGTGCGAGTGTTGCTGCAGCAACATCTGAGCCAAAAACAGCAGCAAAATCGGTAGCAACAGCAGCAGCAGCAGCAGATGCCGCATTAATTGCGCCCGGCCAGGCACAGGCGACAGCACATCATTTGTGTCAGCATTTTGTGGATTCTCGGGGCGGGGCTAAGGCGTGAGGAAAAAGGAAAAGCGGTCCACAGCCAGCGGGCAAAGCTAAACAGGCTAAATACAAATGCTACACACACACACACACCATCTACACGGAAAACACACAAACTCACACACAGCACACATTTTGCATTGCGGCAATAAAATAAATTGCAGACAAAAAATATATAAAAAAAAGCCAGCCCAACCCAAGGAAAATAAGGAATGAAAACATATGTTAGCCGGCAAGCGTACACATATGAAAAAGGGAAAACTATTTGCCGGGGAAATGCTGAAACGGGAAATACGCTTTGCAGTAAAGGTTTCACAAATTATGTTTCTGTGTGTGTGTGTGGGCTCTGGAAAATGTGGAACGAGGGTTTTTGTCCGCAGAGGGGTCTTGATTTGATATTTATCAGCGTTTTTAGTGCGACAAACAGAGTTATATTTAGATGGGGGAGAGAGAGAGAAAATAAAAGGAATGCGCAGCCATCACATTTAAATGCTAAGGATGGCATTCAGGATGTGGGGGTTTGATTGGTGGGAGATGATGAAGTCATCAGCAGCATTAACATGGAAATGATTGATTGAGGAAATCTATATTGGTTGAGCTAAAGTCGCAGGAAAATATTCGATTTTTGTTTTTATATAAATTAAATTATATTATTAGACAGAGTACAATTTAAAGGCTGATAATAGGTTTTATTATTAAAGATGTAAATACTTTTTTTTAGCAAAATCCCTTCACAATAAGTAAATGATTTTAAATAAAAAAGTTTAATAGCGATTAATACCAGAACCATTTTTGGGATATTTTTAGGTATTTTATTTATTTTATTTGTTGAAAAATAAATATAGAAAAATAAAAATAGAGCCTATCGAGCTTAAAATGGTGTTTAAAAATTTGTCTGAATTACATTTAATTTACAGGCTAAGAAATAACTTCTTTACTATACTGGAAAGTTCTTGTATAATTAATAAAACCCTAAAAAGGTTTAAAAATGCCTTTTAAAAAATAAAATCATTTTAAAATACCAAAATTCTACCCACCTCAGTGAGTAAAAACTCATGTTTATGCCTCTGAAAATATCCATTATGATATCTTTTGATCTTAGATATAATATTTTCCCTCTTGGCCTGCCAAAAGCCTTTATCCCTCGATGATCTCTACCCCTTGTGGGTTTACCTGCTTATGCTGATTAAGAATCAACAACTTTCCTGGCTCCGGGAGGTCTTTTCTTATGGCACCTGCCCCATTTCTATATTCCCCCATCTAAGGGCATAAAAAGCAATGTAAATATAGACATCTTTATAAATATATGTATGTATATACATATGGTACACTATATAGTATACAAGTGCACCAGCAGCAGCTTCTTTCTTTAGCTTTTCCAGTTTGAGTCTGGGTCTGCCGCTGCCTCTGTTGCTTTTCTATTTATTTTTAGCTGCTGCGCTGTGCTAAATATAAATAAAAATAAATGTAATACGCATGCAACTGAAAATCGTTATAGTGCCCGGCTGTTGGCTTTTTCTCTGAGTTTACACTGAGGGAAAAATAATCAAATTAATGCGGTAAATTTTGAAATATTTTATCGTATATAAATATCATATCTATTAAAGTTTTCTAATATTTTCTGTAAATTAAAAAATGTGTATTTAGCAGTATTTATTTCTTTAAAAACCTACAGCATATATGGTCTATAAATACCAAATATTAGTATATTAAACCATATTATTTCCAAGCTCTTAATACTATTCTAGAATTCTTATTTTCCGTGCATATAGCTGTCGTTTTTTCTTCCCTTTTCCGGCGGCTGGCTCTGCCTCTTCTTGATCGTCTCGTTGTCGTCGTTTTTCGTGCATTTTAAGGCAAAATGGAATTGCTTTTGGCAGTCTGCGGGCGAGTGTGTGCGTACATGTGTGTGTTTGTGCAAGGACTTTTGTGGTTGGCCGAAAAAGAATTTTTGCCTGCGTTTTGCTTTGCTTAACCCAAAAGTGCAATGTTTGCAAGGAGTCACACTCGTAGCCCATTCCATCCCCAAAGCCACCACTCACTCCCCTCATGTGTGTCGTCAGTCAAACAGACATTGTAGCTCATCTGGTTGTTGTTCCACTCGCTGCATATCCCCATTTCTCTTTCTTTCTTTTTTTTTTTTTTTTGTGGCGCAAGGACATTGGAATGCCTGCGGCTGTCTGTGGCACACGCACACACAACATAAATTTGCTTAAAGATTGACCAACTAAGTGGAGCGGGGAAAAATAAATGATGATGCAGAATGCAGGGACACAGACGAAGCAAATAGACTAAGGTCACAGAGCCAGGATAATTTGGGTACGAGATGGAAAATCCATAGCACACACTTCGGGGCAGACTCTGTCTGCAGACTCTGGGTTCGTCTGGCTGATTGTTTGCAAATGAACTTTAAGCCACTTGCCCCACGGCCCCGCCACGCCCCTCCACGGCACGCCCTTTCCATTCTATTCATTTCAATTTTCTTAGGCACTCGGCTTCCTCCTTGTCGGAGGATTCTTTGTCCTTTTATTAACACATTTTCCCTGGAATTGGCGTAGCGGACTTTTTTATGACCCCGGCCAAAGGGTTTTACAATTTGCCCAACAGCTCAGAAGAACACAGAAGGCACAACATTAGATCTGATTAGATTGCACTGCATGCCGGCTGTCCAATTTGCCCAAGAAAATTGTTTGTCAGCACTGAAAGAAATTTTTGACTATAAATAAATTAAATTGCAAAAAAATGGGTATTTAAAAAGCGATTTGTTAATTATAAATCCAAATAAATTCAAAAAATTAATGTAGTTTTTAGTATTTATTCATTTATGCAGTGTATTTAATTAACCCATAGTTTTATAATCTTCAAGGAAACAAATCTAAATATGAGAACTTTTTTCCAAAGTAGTTTTTAATTATTAAATTCCTCTATAAATTGTTTGTATATTTTTTCAAAGTGCTTGTTTACGCATTGCGCTTTGTACATTTCGCTAATCTTAGCCTTAGAGGTCTGGAATTTTCCGTAGAAATGCTTTTCTAAAAGTAGCTTTCGCTGCGTGCGACAGTTGCGTGGGATTCCCCCTCTCGAGAGCTTCGAACAGCACAATTTGCAGTCACTTATTTTTGTTGTTCGATGGCTAATCGCTGTTCAAGCAACTGTTGTCAAGCAACTTTCACAGTTAATATAACTCTGTATTATCGCAATTGTTGATCAGTCTAAAAACTATATAAAGAAGGATTTACCAAAAATATATTAAGGGGTTTGAAAGGAATGTGCAATGCGAAAATAATTGTTTGTTAAAAGTTAATTGCTCTTAATTAGTGCGAAAGTAGAACTATGAAGCTTAATACTTACTTGTATTTAATATAGATTTACAAAACAATTTACAAAAAAGGTTGTATTATGGCAGGGGACTAATTAAATGTAATAAATAAAAAATTGTATAATTAATATGAAATTAATAAACCAAAATTAACCACAGAAAGGATATTTGTAATTGTACAACAAATACATATTTTAATAATATAAAAACTAAAATAAATTAACAAATTTTTGATATATAAAATGCTCTCTTAAAGTCTCCCTTAAAATTTCTCTCCTTTAAAACAATTCCCAAGCAATTTGAGTTGCGGGGCACAGAAACATTTAGTACGTGCATTCAAAGTTTCCGCCAGACTTCCTTGTTTTCCCCTTTTTTTTTCCACCAAAACCCTGACCTCTTCCTTTGTTTTCCTTGGAGTAAAATTTGCCGTGGCTGACCATCTGTTTGCATTTGTATCTAAATAGTTTGGCAAAAAGTTTTAATTTGTTTGATACAAAACTGTTGTTGGCTGGCCTTTAGAGCGAAGCCGAATAACAAAACCGTTCCGTTGCGATAGTTTAATGATTCATGATTGGAAAGTTCAGTTTATGTAGCTCATGATTTGTGCCGGGAGTTTTGAAATAATTTATTACACGCCTGACAGAGCTCACCGGGAGAAAGAGGTTCGCAAAAGTTTCCCTCAAAGTTGTGCTTAGAAAAATAATAATAAAATGTTATAGAAGATAATTAATAAGTGGCGAGGCCACAGAGTCCCTGGGTAAATCGATAAGTTATTGCTGGTTGGCAAAATATATGTGGTTCAAGCTTTATTTTTGCTCACTCAGCGAGAAATAACTCGGCATTTCATCTTTTCTTGTTTTATTTTTGCATGCGAATTGAGTTCTTTAAAGAAGAAGTCTTTAAAGAAAAATAAATATCCAGAGACGTTTGCAATTTGTTTCTCAAGTTGGCCAGGAGGTCCTTGGCAGCTTCCTTGGCAGCTCCTCGGCCTGGCTCCCCACCCATTGATTACCTGGCAAATGCCAGGCCACATCAATCAATCGAGGCGGCAAAGTTTTATGCAACTTTCTGGTCCGTTGCGGTGTCTAACCAAGCCAATTAATTTGTGGTTTACATGCCATTCCGCCCGTCAATAAATAAATCCGCCCTGTCCGCACTCCCTAAGCTGCCCTGCCCCACACCCCCGGGCATTTCAATAGCAGCAGCCCATAAATAATGGATATCAACATTGCAAATTTCCCCAGAAAAAATGAAATTTAATAGGCTGCAGGGCGAAACAATTTCCTTCGTTCCTTTGTTTCCCTAATTGTGTGGGCTGCAGTGTACGCATTGAATCGAATTATTTTGCTTACTTGTGGCGAAAACAACAAATGCAGCCACAATAAATGGCACAAACCTTTGATTAAGGCATTTTTTTGGTTTAATTAACTGTTTTGTTCAGCCGTCAGAGAGAGGTGATGGGGGAAGGAGAAGCAATTGAATTTAAAAGGAATTTTAATGTAATTCCCAGCTTGTTAATAGAGGTTCTCAGAGCTGAAATGGTTGAAAATATTATGGAAATAATTTTGTATTAATAAGAATCACATGCAGTTTGAAAAGATTATCTATATAAAGAGAGTTAAACTATAGACAACACTTTGTTGGGGTTTAATTAGAATTAAAGAGGAAATTATATTAAATTAAATTATTATAAAGTTGCTTTACATAAAGATATATATTTATTACAATATTTATAGCTCTAATACATTTTTATCTAGGATATAAATATAAAAATAAATTATTTTTAATTAAATTATATTTCACCCCGATTTCCCGTAGTGCAGCAAATATCCGGGGAGTGAAATTTTTGTGCTGATTATGAGTTTTGAGCTGGGACTAAGAGGCTCATTAGGCGGTCGGGTAGAGTGGTGGCATGTCGCACTTTAATTTTTTTCTAGTTGGCGGTAATCTGCCACTGCATTTAGCTCTCAGCAGTGGCCATCATCAGGCTTCCTCGCTGTGTCCCCAGATCCCTGAATCCTTGGCCGTTTAATGCAGTCCAGAGAGCACTCGAGTAGTGGAGGAAAATGCTCGAGGGGTACGAGTGGGAAAAGTTGCAGTTGACACCATCTTAGGAAATTAGTTTCTTTTTCTACCATTTTTTGACTTGACATCGTTTTGGCCGCTGCTGGCACTTGAGGGTCGCTTCCTTCTGGTCTGCCTCCTCCTGCTCCTCCTCTTCGTCCTCGTCCTCGTGTCCTTTGTGTCCGTTTCACACGGCCCGCTGTGTAATGTGAATATTCGTGCGGACAGCGTCAACAAAGGACGTCCATGTCGTAACATAAATCCTGGCGCAATTCCTGTGTGTGTGTGTGTGTGCTAAGCGTTTTTGTTTAACTTTTCACTTGACCCCCGAAATGGCCAACTTCAGCTGTCTTGCCTTGAATTTATGCCTCGTCTTTTTTTTGTTGGCCATTTGCTAGAAATTTCGAGAAATGTTTCAGGTGAATATGCTTACTTGTTGTTGGGGAAATTTCTTTTTATTTCGAGAAAAGTTAAATCATTTTCAATGAATTTATTGAAGAATTTCATTTTTGAAAATTGTTAATGAATTTTTAGTGTAACTTTTATTGAAAAATCAAAATGATTTATGCAAAAACTTAAATTAAAAACATTTTTCAAGCCAAAGGTAAGGGTATTAGTTTTTTAAAAATTAAATTTAGATGCTTTTATTTGAGAATATCTTTTCACAGCGTTGAAAATCCACTGAAATCCATAGAAATCAGCACTTAGATATATACGTTATATAGATCATGAATCTTTTTTATTGCAAATTAAGGATTAGCCAGTGGGAAAGTGGCATATCCTTGGAATTTGCCTTTTATGTTTATGGGGTCAGAGCCTGAGCTGCTGATGGCCAATAAGTATTGAAAACCGAGAACGGGTTTGACCTTTTGCTGTGCTGCCATAATTCTTGGCCCCGAATCCCCGCTCTTTGTTTAGACGGGCGTGGTCGGTCCTTCAGTCCTTCGGTTGGGTTGGAAAAATATATATACAAACTGAGGCGTATATAGTACATGAGCCATCAGCCTGAGAGTCGGCAAACAAATCTGTTTAATTAAGGCGAAAGTCCACTCTGGCCAAGACAAACTCGTGCCAAGCCCCAGCCGATACTACCGCATCCTGCCATATCCTTCCACATCCTGCCACTCCTTATCTCGCTCTTTGGCTCCGTGTGAGTGATGAGGTGTTGGTTAGCCTTTGGGCCAGGCAAATTGCTTGGTCAGTTCTTTGAGGCCGGCAAACACACTCACTTGCACACACACACACAGACACAGACACACACACATCCTGGAGCCCACAGAAGAGTTCATTTCAGTCAAGGATGTGCCAAGGGTGTGCGGGTGCGGAAAAAGGCTAAAGGATAAAGCAGAGGAGATGGCTAGGTGCCAGAGCGATAATTTGTTGCCAGCCAGTCGCAACCTCTCGTAACTTAGGTGCTGCCAAAAAAACAGAAGCTCAATTTATAAATGAAATCGTTCCGTTGCCTCTTCCTTAAAACACACAAGAAAAAAGTACATCAAAAATGTATTAAATAGGTCTTGTCTGGGCTAGGAATAAAAACATTGGCTTACTAAAGATTTTTCTTAGCTTAAAAAATGAAGCAAGATCAAAAAATAGGTAGATTATTTTTAATTCTTCCTTATGGGTAAAAATATAATTTAAATAATAATAAAAAATATTTTAAAATAAGATTATATGAAACTAAATTAGCTTTATTAAAGTTGGACATCTTAAAAGTCTTGAAAACTACTTCAAAGTATTTAAAAAGTATGAATAAAAGCAAATATTTTTATTCTTAAAAGAATGCTACTTCTTTTATGGTATAAAACTGTGAAAAATAATAGTATTTCAGGATATGTATCGTTATATATTAGTTAAAAATACTTAAATTAAGAATTAACTCTTAAGTTAAATAAATAAATTCCCAGTGCACTCTCCATTGTCCTTACTCGCAGCTCTCCATGGGTTCGGTTCCGCCTCTTTTGAGCGAGATTTGAATTTCTTTTTGTGTTACTTATCGCCTTGATAGATACACTTGGGTCCATTTGATTGCTTTGATGTATGGCCCAGAGAAATGGCAACCACCGAGAGACGTTGAGAACTGAATAGGAATCGAGAGGAAAGTGAGGAAAAGGTCGCCGAGGCGTCTTTGATTTGTTGCGGGCTCAATGCACTTGAATTTGTTTGCCTTTGAAGTTGGCACATTAGTTTCTGGCTGATTTGAAAGCCACACAAATTTCCCCATTTTTATACCATGTACCAAAGGTACAAAGGTATTATAATTTTGTGCGATATTCTGTAACAGGCAGAAGGAGGCGTGGCAGACCCCCAAAAGTTACCTAAATATTGGTCAGGACCACTTAAGGAGTCGATATAGCCATGTCCGTCTGTCCGTCCGTCCGTCCGTCTGTCCGTCTGTCCGTATGAACGCCTAGATCTCGGAGACTATAAGAGCTAGAGACACCAAACTTGGGACTTAGACTTCTTATATCTGCACGCAGATCAAGTTTGTTTTAAATTTTTGCTGCTCCCCTTTTTTGGGGACCTATTTGAAAAAAACGTATATCTCCTAAATTTATAAAGTTAGGTAAACTATATTCAAAACCTTGATGTATTTTATCAAAATATACAGATTGTCTAAATTTCATTACGATCGTACAATAAATATCGGAGATATAGTCTTTTTACTTTATACTTATTATGTATACAAGAGGCAGCCAAGGCAAAGGGCTCCGAATAACACATGCACCAATACACTTGCAATGGTCACATTCTTTGGCTGTATACATACAGCGAAACAAAGTCACAGCTATTTCTAGAACGTTCGTTAAAGTAATTGTAAGTTGTCTCGAATTCAATTCACGGGGAGCGGTCCAGGGTACAGGGTATTCTACTGTCGGGACACCCGACTGTATGTCCATCTTGTTTATATTCAGTTTCCCTTTTTTTTTTGTTTTGGGTGGAAATGAACTCTCTTGCCGTTAAATTTCCCAGTCGCTGCGCAACAGTTCCGCAGGCCGCAGGAAATGCATTGGCTAATCTATTTAAGCCATCGAGCAGCGTGCCACTTTCCCCTATCCCCTATCCTCTATACTCTGCCACAGCTCGAGCGACATCGGATGCCATCTAAGTTGCTGGCCAACAAAATTGTGGCATTTTAGCCATTCCCCCCAGCGACATCTGCTGCATGCGACATCACAGGACCATGCACGGCAGTGCTGACAGACAGGGAGTGCAAAATACAGGACATTGGGAGAAGTATTGAGGAGTTGGACAAAATATATTAACAATAATAAAGCAATAATAACTCTGTAAAAAAAAAATTCAATATAAAAATAATAATTATTTGTATTCAAATTATAACTTCTAAGAATTTCTAATCTAAATATTCGTTTATTTTTTTAATAATTAAAAAAATATAGCTAATGATAGAAGATGTTTTATGTTAGACAATTAAAGATTTGGAATTTCTTTCTCTGCCACAAAGATAAAATCACAAAAAGCTATATTTATCTAAGTAATTAAATGCTTTATTTTTAGGTCTTATCTTTTTGAAACTTTAATAATTAAAAAATACAGATAATCCTAAAAAAATACTAGATAACTTTTGAAGTTCCTGACTAAAATTAAATTGCCTTGCAAGGATATATAAAAGGACAAACGGTCAGCACTACTGCAGGGAACTAAAGTGAGGGGAATGGGCGGTGTTATCCTGCCAAATCGCTGCCACAACAAATTCCGAGCGTCTGGCCAAATGAAATAGGATTCCGCAGTGTACCACAGTGGCAGCAGCTACATCGTGGAAAATACAATAATAAAAATAAAAAATAAAAATGGTTGCTGGGAGAAAACGTCATAAAAATTGTCTATTTCTCACATAGATTTTTTTACACAGACAGACGCTCAGGGCAAATATATAGTCCAATATGTATTTGTGCGTCAGAATCGTCATGGTGGCTCTTACCAGAATTGCCAAAAAGATGCTGCATCACCAAGGGTGTTGGGTGGCATCTCGATGAAGTCCAGAAGGTGCTGCTGCGATGCAAGATGTCACCTCTTAGGGTGGAGCCTGTTGCCCGGCAACTGATGTCCTGCTGTGGCGTTATTTTTCTGCATCTCATTCGTCAATCCCACAATAATGCAATTTCATTAAAAATAAATTAAATAATAAAAATAAATTTTTTTAAAGGAATTTTGTGTGGTCCAATTAAGGGCATTAAATATTTAACAGAATATTACATTTTAATGTAAATATTTATTAATAAAATATAATTTTTTAAACTAAAAAGCTAGAGTCAAGTCAGCACTTGAAACTTCCATCTTGTTTTCTTTATTTTTATTTATATTTATTCAATACATTTTAGTTTAAGCTCATCCTATAGAAAAAATTCTTCAAATTGTGCAGAATTTCATATCGTTTGTGCCAGGGCTTTATTTTATCGTTGGGCAATTCCTGACTACGTACAGAATTTCAATCATACGATCCCATAGATACCTGGATTCCGCCTTGATTTTCATTGTGACCCGGAAAATAAATTCCTGTTCATTTTGCTTCCTTTCCCACTCGCTGGACCTGCTGTGAAAGTTGAGTTTCTTTTCGTGAATTTATTGGAATTAATTTATGAGTTTTATGGGGGGTTCCTTACCAGCAGACACTTGTTGACCATGGCCTGTGGACGGGGACGCTCACGTCGCAATTTAAGGTATCTCTGAACGCTGACATAGTGAATTGCATCAGGTTTTTGTATAAGAATAAGACGATCGCCCTTCTCGACGTTCTCAGTGGATTTATCCTCCTTGTAGCGCTGTTCTGACATGTAGATTTGCTCTCCGGCGAAAGAAAGCTCCTCTTTCGCATTGAAGTTGACAAAATAAGTGCCGCAGTCCTTAATCAAACTCTGGCCACTTTCGGTAGGAGGATTATCAAACTGCATCTGCAGGAAGGTGTAATTCTGGAGATCGAAATCTGGAAAAATCGGTAAAATGGACACCGGCTTGGCATTGCTTCTTGGCTTGATGGGATGCCGGCCGAGTGGCTTCTTGACCTCCTCAAAGGTCTGATTAATCATCTCTCTTTGCATCTCCAGGCTAACGGGCTGCGTTTCCACCGGGGTCTCGGCAGCCGGAGTACGGTACGCTCCAGTGCGGGGACGCGACACCATGACTCGCTCCTTGGCAAACATTTGGGCGCACTCTTGGATGCGACTTGGTCGCTGCCTGGCATCGCCACAATGCAGAGCTTCGATATCCGTCAGCAGGGCCACGTCACGGGGATCCATTTTCGCCGGTTCCTTGCGACGATTGTTGCGCGGCTGCTGGGGCTTATCGTAAACCGACTGATTCACCAAATCAATGTCGAAGAGCACATGCAGCCCCTTGAAATGGTGCTCGTACTGTGACTCCTGTTCCGGGAACGAGATGGGCTCCAGCGTGTACTCCAGAATATCCTTGCCGCAGGGCAAGAATTTGCAATCCAGCCCCAGCTCGGGCATCTCATTTTTGTAGACAATGGGACAGATGAACCTATTGCTGCGGAGAACGAGGATTTTGATGGGTCTCCGTGATGAGTGCGCTCCTACTTACTGCTTGTCATCCTGCTTTTTCGGTTTGTCCAACTCATTTGCTGCCATTATGGTAGATCTGCTCTCGTTCTGTTTCGTCGTTTTTTTCTCTCCCAGCTTTTCGTTCACTCGTTCCGATTGCTCGACAAGTTTGTGATTTGTGATTTGTGCTTGGTCATGCTTTTTGACAGGAGCTGCCAGCGCTGTCAGTTCTGTCAGTGAAACTAGGTGGTGTTGCTATAGTGTTGCATAAGTTGCCTCGAGACTGTTGACAACACTAAGGATTAGGAGGGGAAATTAAAATATTTAAATATAAGAATTTTTAATAAAAAAAAAATTGTTTTAAGCTTTTCCTTGTCACCTTGAAATGTAAAAATAAAAAGGGTTACATTTTACTGCATTAAAAATTTATTTTCTGACTTTCTTAAAGTGTTGGAAAATAATGTTCAGAGATTTGAACTACCGCTGTAAAATAAAAGTGTTGGTCAACAAAACAGGACCACAGGTCTTTCTAATTTGTTTTAAATTCTCCATAATTTGTGCGGTTCTTATAATAAAAGTTGGAAGTAGTCAAAAACTAAAAAGTATATATTTTTTTAAACCAAAAAGGAAAGTGGATTCTTTTATTTTTAATAAGAAAAACAAATCTCCATAAGTGTTGTAAAATATTTTTGAAACTATTGCTTTTACCACCTCTAGTTCTTTAATAGAAACCCAATTCGGGTTACGTGTTGGTTAACAAAGCAGCACGATAGCCACTTCGATGGCCCGACACGTGTCCCTAATCAGTTTTAGTTCCAAGGTCTCCTCACCTCAGCTTGACTCTCGCCCATAATCAGTCGACTTTAAAATCCCTTCCGTGTCACTCTCGCCCCACTCCGACATCCCCCCCTCGGACATCCGCAAGATGCGGGCCAGCCACTCGGCCATAATGGACTCTGACTTGGCCACCTTAGGTTTTGGCCAGAGCTAAGCTCATTACGTGCCACGCCTCCACCACCGAGCTCCACCTCTACACCGCCTCCTTCTCCTTCTCCACTTTCACATCCACTTTCACGTCGCCACCGCACATACAATTGCAAACTGTTGTTGTGGTGGCTGAGAATGGAAAACGTGCACTGAAAATAAAGATTTGAAATGATTACGGGGTTTCTTAGAAGCTTAAAAATATAAGTAAATGCATTTTAACTTTATTAGAAGTTGTACAAATTTATAAAATGTTAGTTTTCCTCCAAATATGTATTAAATATATTTAATAGTTAATATTTTTAATAGTTTATAGATGGTATTTTTCTTTAAATAAATTATAAAGTGGTTGTAAAGATATGACAAAGTATACTCCATGCATTTTTCTCCTTTGTCTTTTTTTCTATTTTAATTTAAAGTCATACAATTTCTCCTTTAAATTAAACCCACATTTCGCCTTGTGTAATTAGGGGTCGCAGGATGATGGTGATGAGCTGTCCGATAAGAACATTTGGAGGCTGAAGGCAGGGAGGGTAGTTACTGGCCGGCGGCTGGTGGTCCTAGTCGTGGCTCGTGCTGAAATTAATTGATGCGACAATGGCTGAGCAACGACTAACTTAGGCCTCCAACTCAATTGCGGTGGCCACATCATGAGCTCATCATCATTTCGAAGGGGTGGTGCTTGCCAGCAGGAGCAGCAGCAGCTCCTAGATGAGATGTGATGCGAGGAGGAGGTGTGCCATGTGGATGCCCTCCCGTCAGAGTCAGCCCCATTCCGGGGGCTGTGCAATTTGGCGTGCGGAATTTCATTAGAGCCGCCGCTGTTGCCGGAGCGGCGGAATCAAAATTTAATTTATGCTGACATTGAAGTGTCTGTGGGGCAATTAAATCGACAGCGGGGCGTGGCGGGACGCCTGCTCTTGCCTTTGTGTTGATTAAGTACCGCCGAGCAATATTTTAGCATAATGATGTCCTGGCACGCAGTTGGCTCCGCCCCGCCGACACACCGTTCACTGTTCGCTCTTCTCGCTTTTTGGGTATAGCAAAGGCTTTGCGCCAAGCCGCGCAATCCTTCACTACAGCAAAAGGATTCGGACCGAAGAGCTCCTTTGATGGCTGATGGTTTGATGGCTGCGCCTGATTAGCCGCGCGATTAGCCTTTGTGTCCCGGAATTTACGACAGCTAAGCACATTTTTATTCGAGGCTTCTTCAAGTCGGCTAATTTCTCGATGGCCTCCTTGATGAACCGTCAAGCATTTTGCATTGCACATAATAATAATCCGGTTAGCCGAAAAGGGATCGGGCTTAAATGGGCGGAAATATGTTCCAGAGAAGAATGCAATCTATGAATAAACAAATTAAAAGGATTCCCTTCTTAGCTGCCATTTATCCTGTGCACTCAAAAACATATTTTACTTCTCTACAAAGTACTTAACGGAACGGGTTCTTCTTTTTTTAAGAAACTTTCGCTGGCACAGGATACTTTTTGTTAGCTTTAAGTTGTCTTTGGCGGGGGAGGGGGAGGGGAGAAGTCAAGTGGCAAAAGATGATTTCCTGCAGCTCGAGATACTTTTGGGTTACTGTTCACTGGCTTAAACTACTTTTGGTTTGCTTAAAAGACTCTTTGCTCTTGATTCTGTTCAGCGGTTGAATGTCACACGCATTATTTCGTTAAAGATACTTACTTAAAGATACTTTCTTACATGCTGAAGTTGGCACATACTTCTCAGCTGTTAAAGATAGTTTTGTATGAGTATTATTTGTCTGAGAAAAATAATATCGCTGCGAATATTATTTTCAGAAAATCCTTTAACAAATCATTTGAGACTTTTAATAACATTTTTTTTTATATTGGTAAAGATATTTCATTTACAATAATCCCTTAAGGATTTATTTTTTCTGAATGTACCTTCTTTTCTTTCCTTTACTGATGTTACCTTAAGGCGTAAATCCTTTTTGCTTGTCCTAATCATATAAAGCAATCCTTATCTCTCTCTTCACTGCGTTACGTGTCCTTTTGGCCTAATCACATAAAGTATTTTACTCTTGGCTCACGGGACTCAAAGGGAAACCCTAAACAGCTTTGGCCTTTCTCTGATATCAGACTGATTTTTCCCTGCCAATTCTGCATTCATTTTCCACATTTTCCGAAAGGACTTAAGGGCCCGCATCTGGTCGAGTCCGATTTGAAACGCTTGTGGGAGGCTGGTGCTGTAATTAAGCTCTCCAGCTGATTGGACACGCCCACTTTTAAATCGGGCATTCTACTAATTAAGTGCGAATGATGCTTCACTCATGGAATGATGACTGCTTTTACCCAGTTTTCAACGCTTTTACCCGGCTTTTCCACGCTGCCTGTGCCCGGCCCCTTTTTGTGGCCATTTCCCCAGGGACGTGGCGTTGACAATGCGGCATCGTTTACTGATTTTTCAATTGTCCACAGTTGTCAGTAGGGAAAGTCCTTGGTCAGAGGAGGAGGTGGAGGAACCACGGTGTCCAGTTTTGTCAATTTAGCTGGTTTTGCTTGGTTAGATTTAAGTAGTTTTAGGAGGATTATATTTATTATTTCTTAAATTTCTTAATGTTTAACACCATTTATTTTTTAAATAAGTTTTAACATGGCTTAATGATATATTTTTTTAATAAATTTAATACAAATTTGAGCTCAAGTAAATCCAAAAATTGATAAAATAAATAACTATTTCTCGAAGCCTTTTTTAATTACTTTTCCAAATGAAAAGTTGGCACCACTGTTGGTTTCCGGCATTCGGTTTCATTTAGCATAATGCTGAGACGGACGGCCACAAAAGTATTCCAGGAATCCTGTTGCAGGGCCAGGTCCTGATCCTCGTCCAGGTCCAGGTCAAGTTGAATTATTTTAATGATTCCTAACCAGGCTGGGCAGCCGAGTCGAGAGAGGAGCGGGGAGCTAGGAGCAGGAAAGGAGTGTCGCATTAGCATGCATTACATCAGGACACATTTGCACGTCTCTCCGAACGCCTCGGTCCTGTCTTGGTGTTGGGTTACCTAGGATTCCCTGGCAAAGATGGGAAGGAAGGGAACGGTTGGGAGGAGCATCCTGTAATTACTTTATCCGACATTCGTGTAGGATTTCCACTATTTTCGGTCGGCTTGACATAATAGCTGGAATGTTTGGGGAACGGCAGGGGGACGGACGAGGACGAGGACGAAGTGATGTAGGTGGAACCTGGAGATGGGCGTAATTGCGGCCAGTGACCGCCCACACAATTAGACGCCTTGCACATTCTCCGAAGCGACATAAATCATAATTACTTGCTCGACCTTTCCCGCACACCTCTCTATCTCTGTCTCTGTCGCTGTCTGTCTTTTTCCCCCACACTTTCTCTCTTTCTCTCTCGGTTTAAGGGAATGGCCTTGGGGTGGTCGGGCTGGCTGGTTGGGCGGCACCAAGCGCACTCGAGTGAAGACGTTTATTAGGCGCCATTACCTCGGCATATAAAGTGCTTTTTGGAGGTACTGCTGGTCTCTCGCCTCTCTTTCCCACTCTGTAGTTGCCTCTCTCTTTCGCATCTGGCACTGCCGTCTCGCTCGAATGTGTTTTCTGGACCACTACAATTGATTGCACTGTGGTTATGGGTCGAGTAATTCGTTGTTGCCATTCTGGCTTGCTTCCTGTCAGCGATTCCCTGGTCTTCTCCCTGGTTTTCCCTTTTCTCTATTATTCCCCTATTCCCTGGTCCTGGCTTACTCTTTCCTGGTTTGCTCCTTTCGCTATCCTTCTCCAATTCCCCCAGGCGAAAAGTTTCACTTTGTTTTCGTAAATGCACCTGATGACATTTGGGTATTACCTGTTTTCAGTATTGGTTTGAAGGCCAAAATGGAGGCCATTCATTAAGTAATTATTTGAGCAATAAGAAGTTATTTATGGTCATCTATTAGAGGGCTTAATTGTTTAGATTCATAATTAATTTTAATTTGGAATGAGAGATTCATATTTTATGTTTTCGTTATTAATACGATTTTCTAACCTAATTTTTGTAATATAAAAAATATAAAAATTATCTGGGCTCCAAAAAAATCTCCTCATAAAAAAAGAAACAAACTTTATAGAATGTGAAAAATGTAAACTGAAAATAAACTTCAAACTTTAAACTATCAATAAAAAACCATCCTAAAGTTCATCGTAAATTTATAACACAAAAAATGACCCCCATTTAAGGGCACTCAAATATTCGGCTATTGCGGAACTTGCTCTCGCATTCAGTTACGTTATTATTGTTTATTTTGGCTTTTGTAACAGCTTTTAGGTGCTCTGTTGTCCGGGGCCCAAATGAAAATTTAAGAGGCGTTCATTATTTATTTAGCCGGTACTTGGCTATTTTTTGTGCACTGACATCGATTTATGGCACTCTGTCACCTCTCCTCGGTTGTCGTCCTTCGTTGGCCCTGCTTTGGATGCATAATTAATAGATATTAATTTGTGAAAATGAAATATTCGCGGCTTTCTCGGTCATTGTCTGTCTGCTTAGTGGTTTTGTTTAGCTCTTATTTCCATTGATATTTTAATTTTTGTAAACTGGCCAATCGCGCTTTATTTGAAAATTAACCAAAATCCAATTAGACGGATGAAAACCAAACCAAACAAATGAAAATAGTAGTTGCATTGTTGAGGTCTGTGTGGGGTGAATGGAATCGAAACCATTAGCCCTTTAGGTTCGGGCAATTAAGGTTTGCCGAACTGCAAACATAACACATTTAATTATGCAATTTCTGTGATTTACGCTTGATAATCCTCAAAGAAAATACATAGTTTAGGCCGCTGTTTAGTGTTGCCAAAGTGTTGCCCATTTGGCCGGAAGCGGAAGTTAACCAAACGATGCTGGGCATTATTTAATTAGTTCACAGCTCGCCTGGTGGCATGTTCGAAAGTTGATTATCTGCCTGTCTGCGTTTTGCTATTACCAAAGTTTTTATCGAGGCAAAAACTTGCCTAATTGTTGCAAGAACTCAAACAGATGAGATGAGATTCCTTGGGCCCTCCTGGGGAAGAGATGCATATGTAGGTGTAGGGCATAATTAATTTTCAATTAAAGACCGCTAAGAGACTACAATCCGTTGATAACTGAGAACTGAAAGCTGGGGTTAATGTCAGAGCCAGGGGAAGCCTGAGGGGTTAACTGCCACTTGTTGTCCCTGCCCGGCTTGGTTTGGGTTTGTGTTTGTATTTGTGTGGGACAAAGTATAAAAAACCGCAAAGTGTGCATGTTTACCTTGCCAAAACCATGGCCAAAACCATGGCCTCAAGGCAATGGCAAAGAGCGGCGGCGGTTGAAGGAAAAACAATGAAAGCAACGGCAGCAAGAACTCTTTAAAAGAAAAGTTAGCTGCGGCGCTTTGCCATTCAAATTAGTCCTTGATCATTTATAATGCACAGCCGCAAAGGGTGCCGGGAACAGCTTCTGCACGGGAAGAAAGTGGTAAATAAACTCTACAATTGTATATATTCGATAAAGAAACTCAAATAAATATAATAACTACAGAAATCTTAATAATCTTCAAGAAAATAATAAGTATATTTTCTTATTAAGATCTTCAGTAATGTAAATAATTAATTTAACAAATCATTTTGTATATTTTCTCTTTGTGCAATTTCTCCACGTTTCTGTTTTTGCTTGGTTTTTGCCCTTCTCCCGCACCGTGTTTACATCATTTGCAATTCCCATTTGGCCAAGTTGAAGCAGTCGTCTGGCTTGGACGGGGTCTGCGGCTCCAGCTTCAGCTCTAGCTCCAGCTCCAGCACAAAACTAGGTTTCAGGTTAATTAAATTTTATTCTAGTTGCTGGCCAGCCGGATGAGGCGGATACGAGTTGGTAGAAAGGGGCCCATTCAGGCCGCAAATCCCACACAGAGTGGCCCTTTCTACTGCCCAAGAACAGGGATGCAGCCTCCGGAGAGAGAGAGAGAGAGGGCAACCACAACAAACGTTTGTTTCCAGGTGGCTGCCTCGGGGCGTATACGTGATGCAGATGGGACAGAGTCCTTACCCCATTTCACAATTGCGGGTGTGTGTGTGTGCGTGAGTGTGAGTGTTTACTTTGTGCCATTCATTCTAAAATTCATGATGAGCTCCTTATTATTGCTTTGTACTCGAACTTTTGCACAAGCGGCAAAGTTTCCTATTTTCCGCAGTTGTTGCTTGTTTTGTATTGTTTCAAGCCGAAAGGTGGTAGTTGGCAGCAATTGAGTTGCTTTTGTTTATGATTTTTTTTGCAGAGGCTCCACTTTAGGAAAAGTTTTTCAAAATGCAATCGATCCGAGTTGAGGCAGTAGTTTGTGGCGAAAGGAAATGAGTCTCGAGCGGCAAGAGATGCAGATTATTTCCGAGATACAGACAGGCATTATTTAAGTTGTTAACAATTGGGGTTATTTTTTTTTAAATATAATTTTAAACAAAGAAGGTTAAGCCTGATACTTTAAGTTACACAGATCATTTGCTTCTCCAGTTTCTCTTGTGGAGTGGAAAAATGACTTGCTTGCTCTTATTCAATTTGCTAACACATAAAATATTCAATTATCCTTCAAAAAAGTGTTGCACTTGCCAAATTACAAGGCAGGGCCCCCCTTGAGTAGAGAGATAAAGGCGCTCGGCGGGAGTTAGGATGCCAGGAAGCTGGGATGGCAGTGCTAGGACCCTGGCAATCATCCATCAACGGACGCAGGATAATGCAATTGAGCAGCAGCAGCAGCTGTCTGCTCGGACACGCCCCCCCTCCCCTACAACGCCCACATCCTCCTGGAATCCTTAGACACTGCTTGAAGATGCTTGAAGAGCTGAGCAAAGCAGAAGATAACGTAGAAAAACTGACACAATGAGGAAAGTGTGACAATGTAAATAGTCGCACACATATTCCGACACTCGTGCGGAAGGAGATAAGATGAAAGGGGTCAGGGGGAAAGGACGTGGAGTGCGGCAGGACGTGCGTGGCTTAGCACAACATTTCCGCTTTCGTTTTCCATCTGTTCGAGCATCAAATTCCTTGCTCCTTTTTGGCGTGCAATTTTCCATTGGAAAACGAAGCAAGCACTTGATGCATGTCTCTTTCACTGTGTGTCTGCACTGAGAGAAAACAAGGGGAGACAAGGGGAGAGCCAGAAAGGAAATTCTTTAGGGTTATTTTGCTATTATTTTGCACTTCTAAAAATTTGAATTTAAAGCTAAGAAACCCATAATTTTCTCACAGTCTCTCCATGTGCATATGTGTAGATGTGAGTGGGTGAAATTGAAGCATTACAATGTCGACTGTTGATGGCATGTTTCTGCTCTCACTGGCTCTCACTCCCACTCCCACTGCCACTCCTGCTCCTGCTCTTGGTCCTGGATCTGTTCCTTCGGTTCTACTGACACCTTGCCGTGTTCGAAAAAGGGGCGAGGTGGAAGGAACCCAGACCGAACCTAATCCCGGCTTGCAGCAATCGCTGGAGTTGGAGTTGCCAGGTTGCAGGTTGCTGGTCCCCCTCTGGTTTGAGTCCTTGGCTGGTCCTGGTTCCTGGCTCCTGGCCTCATTTGCAGCTTTCGAGTTGCCGCCTCGTTACACGTTAGCTTGTTATGCTTTTATGGCGGCCCTTGTACTTTTTCCATTATGCCCGGCAAGTGTTGTTCCTCCTGCTCCTGCAGCTCTTTGAATTCTGCTCCAGCTCCTTCTTCAACTCCTGCTGCTGCTCCCACTTCCCCCTACTCCTTACCACTGGCTTACCCCGTTCATCGTCGTCGTCATCGTCGTTGTTGTCCTTGGGCTTTTATTGCATGTTTTATGGAAATTTTCAAACATTAGACGCACTCTGCACATCAAACGCATTTAACGCATTTCAGGTCTTCCACTCTAGGGCTGCTTTTCATTTTCCCTGCTTTCCCCTCTGGTTACCCTGTATCCTGCAGAGTCCTTAGCCACCCACATGGCCCCCTTTATTTGTGTGTCCTTCGTGTATGCCGTCAGCCAATTTAGATGGCCCAAAACGCACCTGAGCAAAGTTATGTGCATGTCCCAGTGACTCAATCTCTATTACTGCACTGCGAAAAAAGGGAGGATTTTTTAAATAACATACTATATTATATGTATATTCCTTATAATAAAATTTAACACATTTTTTTATAGTATAAAATACATATAAGACCTTTTAATTTTCACTTTACTTTAAAAACAATTTAAATGAATCCCAAAGAAGTAGTGCTTAGAGTTTTATTAGGTTCAAAAATTCTTAAAAAATATTTAAGACTCTTAGACACTTTAAAAAATATTATCAATGTTAAAAATATCAGTTTGTTGATTATATCAATGATATTAAAATGAAAGCTTATCAAAATTATTTAATTTAAATAAAGAAAATATTTTGTATCGCATTTTATATAATATTTCTCTCTGTGCTGTTTATTATGTGACCCCATCCCCCTGAAAATTTGCCTCTTCCCTGTCCAAGTCACTGTGCATTTTGGCTTTTCGAACATGGAACACAAACTGCTAATTTGGTTTGATGTATTGCTCCAGAGACATCCATCAGCAGTCGAGACTCCAGTACCCAGAATTCACTTCCCAGTTCCCAGTTCCCAGTTTCCAGCTCTCGGCTCTCATCTCTCGGCTCAGCCCACTCTGCTCCATAACAATGAAAGGCCGTAGGCCTGAAACCAAAATTGATTATGTGAAATTTGTCTGACAGTCCGAATGTGCGTGTGTTATGCCACTTCACTTTCTGTCCGCAAAAATGTTTCGAGTCGTCTTTCCTGCTGGCATCATCGATACTTGGGGGAACTATTTGCAGCATTTGTTTCGATTTGCGTTTGCATACGGAATGAAAGCCGATGATATATCCAGAGAGTCAGGGATTTCGGCAATGATTCCAGGCGGACAGGATGGACAGGAATTGGATTTGTCGAAATCCAATGAAGTCGGAGTTGGTCAGTTCATGATTAATCAACTTGAGGGATTTGTCGGTGGATTTTTGAAATGGAAATATGACTACGGATACGGATAGGCTTTAATTGTTCATTTTAATCTTTTCTACTTTAAGTATTAATAAAGAATTCGAATTACTTGAAAGCATTTTTGGTGGAATTATTAAAGTAAAACTTGTTCAACTAAATAATTCCCCTTTCACTGTTTGAAGTGTTAATCCCCATTTAATGTGACAAATTTAAACATAAAATTGCCTCAATTAAGTGACAATAAATGAACTTGCTGTTTTTGGACAAATAATTGACACACAAAACGCATTTGTGCGTTCACCTGTTAAAACTGAATGAAAACAGTGGCCGGGAAACAGAGGTTATTAACAACATTTAAGCTTCGCACCTGTGCGCTGCCTCCTCAATCTGAATAAATGCATAAAATATGTTCACCTGAGTGGTGAGTTAATCGACTCTTTTTTTTCGGTAAATAATAACCATCAAATTGCATCAGTTAAATGACATTTCAATGAACTCAGCTTAATAGTAATTTTTATACCATGTACCAAAGGTACAAAGGTATTATAATTTTGTGCGATATTCTGTAACAGGCAGAAGGAGGCGTGGCAGACCCCCAAAAGTTACCTAAATATTGGTCAGGACCACTTAAGGAGTCGATATAGCCATGTCCGTCTGTCCGTCCGTCCGTCCGTCTGTCCGTCTGTCCGTCTGTCCGTCTGTCTGTATGAACGCCTAGATCTCGGAGACTATAAGAGCTAGAGACACCAAACTTGGGACTTAGACTTCTTATATCTGCACGCAGATCAAGTTTGTTTTAAATTTTTGCTGCTCCCCTTTTTTGGGGAGCTATTTGAAAAAAACGTATATCTCCTAAATTTATAAAGTTAGGTAAACTATATTCACAACCTTGATGTATTTTATCAAAATACACAGACTGTCTAAATTTCATTACGATCGTACAATAAATATCGGAGATATAGTCTTTTTACTTTATCCTTATTATGTATACAAGAGGCAGCCAAGGGCTCCAAATAACACATGCACCAATACACTTGCAATGGTCACATTCTTTGCCTGTATACATACAGCGAAACAAAGTCACAGCTATTTCTAGAACGTTCGTTAAAGTAATTGTAAGTTGTCTCGAATTCAATTCACGGGGAGCGGTCCAGGGTACAGGGTATTCTACTGTCGGGACACCCGACTGTATGTCCATCTTGTTTGTAATAAAATCATCAGCGTTGGAAAAACCCTTCACCCTTTGGATGGATGTCGTTAATTCAATCAATCCGCTGACAGAAGCCCGGCGACACAACAAATGCTATTAATTTTGGCTCAACACAAACTGGGCAAACACGCTGGGCCAGGAGAGAGGACTATAAATTCATTTATAACTTTGATACGGGCCATGCCAAATGGCCACACAATGTTTGTCCGAGTCAAATCCACTTTCACTTGACACATAAATTGAGTTAAAAGGAAAATGCCAAATTGAATTTTATTTACGTTGAACATTCACGCTCGATTTCACACACGAAGCTCAAACCGAAACAAATCCCCCCACAAACAAAAAAAATATATATATATAAATTGAAAAAGAGAAGGCACGAATAAGAGCTCTAACTGGCAGTAAGCCGACCATGGAATACCTGGTTTTTTGGCTGGGAAAAGACATGGGAAATTAAGGAAATTATCTAACATGTAAAGTGATTTATTTGAAAAATGTATCTTAAACTAAGGTTCAACTTTGAAGATTAAAATCCTTATTTTGACCAACATATTTATCAATTATTTGAAATACCTTTTAAAAATATTCAATATACCTTCTCACACTTTACCACTATTGGGTATTAAAATTCGTAAAAGCCAGGAAAAGGCAAAATCTGGTCTAGTGAAAAAAAACCCCCACCAAACCCGTGTGAGTGTGTGAAAAGCAATGCCTGATTTTGTCGAAACTGAAGTCCGGAGATCCTTAAAGTCAGCAAAATGAAATTTACATGAGGTTAGCAGGGACAGCAGCAACCCAAACCGAACCGAAGCGAACCGAACCAAATCTCATTGTTATGCCAAGACATTGTCGTCATCAAATTATGGGCATGTAAAAATAGTTGCCATCCTCTCGGCCATATTGCTCGGCATTATGTAAATCTCCCTCTCGCCCTTTCTGGCGACACGCATTTAATTGCAGGACGGAAGCGGGTAAGGACTTTATGACCGACATTACACGAGTGTTAACGATGACAATGAGCGGACAGGATTGGAGGTCCTGCCACCTAGCACGTGGTGCTCCTCCTGCGAACGTGAGCCAAACAGGCCCGGACTCATTATAATTCGTCTGGTGTCTTGCTATTTTTATAGACACTTGCCACTCTGTTGAGACTGCTGCTGCTGCTGCTGCTGCTGCTCCCTGGCACTTCATAAATAATCAGATTTCTCAACGCAATCCGGAGATGAATCTGCGGAGCGGGTGCGGTGCCCGCAAGCCGGCGTTTATTGAACCCTGCCAGCCGCCGCTGCCGTCGCCACTTGACATCTGCGACGTCTTAAAGGGAAGCTTCCGTTACGCTTCAATCCTGCTAAGCAGCTGAGCGGCTTCCGTCGCCTGTCATGCCTATTTTTGTATATTCATATCCGAAAATTGTATATGCTTATGCTAAGCCAGACAGAGAGCCTGACAAATCCATGGGTAGTTTTCAATTGCCAGCCATTTCAATTTATTTTTCTTGTTTTTTTCACGACTCCCGGGAGCTGCCGTCCCATCTTTTGCATCCATTTTTGGTAGACTTGACATAAGGCGGCGCGTGGTTCTTGTTTTCTTCTCTTTTTCTTTTTTTTTTTTTTGCTCCTTAAATAGAACATGCTGTCAACACACTGAGAAGGAAGGATTCGAATGCTGTTCTGAAAAGGGTTATTCATGGGGGATTCATTGGTCTTAAAATATTCAAAATGTAACTGACCTTATGTTTATTTATAAAAGTAATTAATTTATGAATTCAGAAGGGATATGTTTCAAAATGGTACTAAAAGTGAGCTTGGGGGGGTGGAGTAGGAGCCATTTTAAGGCACATTGTGTGTAAAAGCTGGCATAAATAGAGTCTGTAAATGGAAATTGAGCTTAAAATATTCTTTATGTTTTTAGGTTTTGCAGTAAACTAATAATTTATTAAGATTTCCTTATTCCATAGAATATAAAATGAGTTTTCTTTAAGACCATATAGCAGTATTACAATAACTTTAAGTCTGGAACCTTAAATTCCATTCCTTTATTATTCTTTTAATTTATTTACAAAATTTAATCACCTCTAATGGCACTTACCAACTCCATTAACTCTGACAAGTAGTGTTGCATCTGCAAACAGCACAAAATTGCAGCAACGAAATGGATTGCAGGAACATCCCGGACAGATCTGAATATTTGGCAGGACACCGCCCTTGGCTCCTTTTGTTTTGCATCGCCTGTCTGCTATTCCGTTGTTATTTTTGTCATTTTAAGTGCTTTGCCAAATGCACACGAATCGCTGCAGGCGCATCACGAATATTTCGCTGAAACACTTGTGGCGGATGTGTGTGAGTGTGTGGCAGAGAGGATGTGTGGATCCTGGATAGGGGTTGGAGGATGGTGTCCTGGCCCGGAAGCTGTTGAGCGCCTAAAGAGGCAACAGGGAAGAGGGGCGTGTCGCGACCTACAGCAAACATTGGCCAAAAACACAAAACGCGGCGACCAACTTTCGGCTGCCTTTGGCTTTACTGCGAAATCAGTTTTGGGACATAGGAATAGCACTGGAAGAAATATTTGTGAGTTATAATCCAGCTAGAATATATGAAATTTATGTAAATGATACATTTTTATTTGAAGAAATTTTTTAAAGAAAGAAAATCTGCTTTATTAGTTTCCAAGAAGAAGATTTTACCAAGAAGAGTCTTGGCCTTAAAGCAATTTCAATCATACAATTTTATAACTAAAAAAATCTATTTCCATAATATATATCAAAAATATATTGAAAAACAAATCTACGTGTATATAAGAAGAGCCGCAGATTTCCAGGACTCTCCCCCAAAATAGGCTTGAAAAAGTATTTTGTAAAGGAAATGCTCAAAAAAGCATTGCGGCTTACTGAACAAACCCAAAAAATAAACAAAAATATACAGAAATATACGCACCAAAAAAACCAAACAGCTCACTGCTCTCTTTTATTTGCTTAAATTTGTTTAGCAAGTTTCACAGTTTTTGCGGCCACTTTTCCCCATTCAACTCGAGGGGCGAAAACTTTTGGAGCAGTTCCGTTCCGGATTGGTTGGGAATGGAAAAGGAATGGCTTGGCGTGGCATGGCATGGCATGCCAATGATGAAGTTATTGATGGCGATGATGGAAAATCGCTTTCACAGCTGCACCGGCAGCTGTCTGAGAATTTCCCTACAGCATTTCGTTCCTCATCGACTTTTCCTTTGAGCATTTAGGTGGAAAATTCCATGCGCAAGGCAAGGCAAGGCAAGGCAAGGCTGCGAGGGAAATCACTCATTCGCAGCGTTGCCAGACGCAGATTTTCGTTTCGTTTTTGTTTATTTTTTTTTTTGCACTGGCGACAAACAATAAAATACAAATTTGCTACTTTATTTTACAGCAGCGCATAAAGAAGAACAACAAACGGAAAACATTTCCATGACCTCATGTGGTGAACCCAGACGACTCACAGCAGTCAGGCATCTATGGGGGTCCTTGGCGGCGGCGGCGGTGGTGGGAAAGGCGAGACGCAGGGCAAGTTGAGTTCGAGTTCGAGGGGCTTTTTGGGGGGGGGGGGGGGGGGGGTGCCGATGCCGTGGAACCTTTAAGTAGGTCGCAACAAAATAAAAACTTTGTTTGCCAGGGCTCTCCATTCGAGTGTAGTACGCATAAAACAAGGGATCGACGGGACGGACGGCCTACGAATGCAAGGATACCCTAGAAGGTCGCATTCGAGGCCAGGACTTGGGCCGGGGTCGGATAATCCCAGGAATTGACTGAAAATTATGTGAAAATAGAAACAAGATTAAAGAAGCAGCTGACTGTGTGTAAGCTGTAGACAAAAAATATCATATATATTTTTCTAGCTAAATTTATGGGAATGTGCGAGAGTAAAAATACAGAGAAAATCTCTTTCCAGGCACCGAATTCGTGCACCTTTTAAAAAGATAAAGAATTTACAGCTTATGAGGAATGTCTAGGTAAAATAATTCAATAAAATAATAATATTTATTACCCTGAGAATTTAATGCAGAATGGAATGGAAATTAAATATTATTCAGTGAAAGAAACTCATAAATATTATGTTTTCTTTAAATATTTCTCTATAAACAATAGCATTTTGTATTTGTTTATATTTTTCTCGTCAAACCCAACTACTTTATCTTCAAGTCCCCCTGGGAAAACACCGAAAATTGTATTCCTACTTGATGGGCTTTAACTTTAAACTCAATACAATATACCCACTTTTATCGCTCCCAGCTGGGCATTATTTCCAACGCTCCCTTCCCTTCGACCAACGAACTGTCGTCAACATCAAATTCCCTGTTGATTTGAATTTAAAAGTAATTTTTTTCGTTCTACGCTTTTATTTTATTTTATATATATTTTTTTGTAGTTGGCATATTTGCAAATATTTGCTCTGGTTGCTGTCGAGACAACATGGCGTATGCTTAATATTTCGTTTTGACTTTATTTTAGCTTGTTGCACATTATTTTTACCCATTTTTGCTTTGCTGCTGCTGATGCTGCTGCTGCTGCTACTGCTACTGCGCACAAATTGAATTTGTCACTTTGGGCTTTTGGGTCTTCGGATTCGCTTAAATTGTCGCCATGGAAAATGGGAAAGTGAATTGATATGCAAAATATTTGTGCACACATATGCAGCAGCGGTGGATAAAAATGCGCTGCGCTAATAAATTAAATGCAAATTGTCCGCGGGCCGCAGCTTAAACCCAAAACGGAATTTATTTGCTTAAATTGTGCGAGAGAGAGAGGGCCGAAAGTGAATTGAATTGAAGTTACTTTGTGGTTGGCGAGGGGGAAAGCGAAAAAGTTGTGGCCAAAGTGGTTACAAATCAAATCAAAAGACCCAGCAAGATGAATGGCCAAAGGGGAAAGGGAAGAGTGGAGAGGCAAGAGGGAAGAGGGAAGAGGCAACGGCAACCGACCGAGTTATAAATTCATTTGGCCAACAAGAAGCAGGAGCCAAGACGGCGAGCAGGCCAGAAGCAGCCGCCTTACACCTTCACAAATTATTTACAGTATTTTTGTATCTGGAAAAATAATTTATGAATGAGTAATAATAATTTTGAAGAGTTTCTTATATAAATTTAAGACCTAGAAGGTTTCATGTTTGGTTTTTGTATTTTTAATAATTTATTTAAGGCTTAAACAGCTTATAATTATATTTTAAAATATTATTAACAATATAAGAACATCATTTTTATATTTTTATACAAACTTAATAGGTTTAAAATATTTTTAAAAAATATATTTCTCCAAGTGCCTTTATGTTATCCCTGTTTCCTTGCCGCCAGCTCTCATTCCTGTGTCTTTGTCTCTTCCACAGGCCTGGCTGTTGCGGCTGCTTCCACCAGACAACCGGATGACTCCGACTCCGACACCGCGGACGGGCCCACCCTGTCGACATTCCTGTCATCATCACCAGCGCCATCGTCATCGTCATCGTCATCATCATCTCCTTCGTCGTCATCGTTGTCGTCCTGGCCATCCTCGCAGTCATCATTTGTGGTGGCGAACGGACCACAAACGGATGCCACGAATCACACTTTCAAGAGTTTAGCCTTCCTGGACGCCTCCTTTGGCTCCGATCTGTTTGCCCACACGGACACGGAGCGGGAGAGGGAGCGGGAGCGGGAGCGGGACCAAGACATGGACCAGGACGCCACGCATTCGTTGCCAATTTTCGACTTTGGCATGCCGCGAAACATCACCGGACGCACTGGCCACACAGAGGCCATAATTAAATGCCGTGTGGACAGTCTCCATGATAAATCGGTGAGTCAAGGTCCACTTCCTTTGCCTGAAAATGCGATGCGTGCCAAGGACATCGAGTGTATCATATGGATGTGCACTCGTTAATCAAATTTCACTCCCTCTCTTTCTCTCTTTCTTTTTCTGCGACTCCTGCGGCGCCCCTTCAACAGGTATCCTGGATACGGAAACGTGATCTGCATATCCTGACCGTCGGCACCGCCACCTACACCACGGACAAGCGATTCCAGGTGGGTCCTATCGAAACCATTGCGCCTTCCCTCACGGATTCCCTTGCTAATTGAATGTGATGGTTAAGTAAAGGCCTTACAGTGGGGGGGGGGGGGGGGGGGGGAGTAGATCCTGCAGGACATTCGCTAGGGGGAGCAGCTTGCAGAGGGATGAAATGAAATGAATCCCAGACTGAGGGGAGTCTTAGTAAATTGAAGTCGGTCCCCTTGAGTGAATCGAAAAGTCAAAGTTTGCGAATGTTAATAACCCTACAAACCGAGTGGATTTCGATACCAGATTGTGATTTATTTCTAGAGGAGTTTGTGATTAATTTTTAATTAAATTAAAGAGCCAAACTAAGAGGTATATTAGAGGTTTTGTAAACTGCCTGAATTTAGTCTTTAAATTAAAATGTAAACAAACCTTTCCCGGAATCACAACCTGTGCTTGCTTATTTCTTTTTTAAGGCTAATGACCTGCCAATCTATCCCTATAAACCACATGAAATCCCCGGATCCACTCACAGATTAGCCCGGGAAACAGAAACAAATCCCGATAAACTTTCCACCGAACGTCGACCACAAATTCCACACACATTTCGCAGTAGAGAAAGAGAGCGAATGTAAAAGTTAACATGAGCCCGGCTCTCGGGGGGAATTATGGCCATAAGGCCACTTTCATTATGCATGCATAAACGATATTTCAGGGGCTAATCCAGCTCATAACTCAGGACAAATCCACCTCCACCTCTCATCTTCCACTGTGCCATGTTGCAGTTGAAAACAAACCGACAAACGAGGCTGAACAACTGAACAAACCAACTGAACGACCGACAACAAACAAACAAACAAACATCCAATTGTATAATTGCTTAATTTCCATTTAAAAATAAAAGCAATTCAATGAAAATATGTACAACATTTGCTGCCTTGCAAATTGTTGCCTCGAAAGCGAATAATTATTCCACCGAGACTGACAGGCACGAATTGAAAAATGAAATCTGTAAATTGAAACTGAAATTGTGTACGTCCTTGGCAGGTGACCGAGTCGAAGGATTCCAGGGAGTGGACGCTGCACGTGAAATCGCCGCAGGCAAAGGATACGGGCATTTACGAGTGCCAGGTGAACACGGAGCCCAAAATGTCGATGGCCTTCCAGCTGAACATCATTGGTGAGTATTGTATCCCGATATCCCTGTGCCCAAAAATGTTTCTTAAAATCAAAATAAATCGTTGGTTGTCTTAAATATTTATATATTATATTGTTTTTAGGTTTTTCTTTGAATTTGGAAATTATTTTTAAGCTTAAGCTTAAGCACTTTGAAGTTCGAGCTATAAAACCAATTAGAATTTATAAAATCTAGCGAAATTCTTGAAGATAAATAAAGAAATATGTTTAATGTGTTTCCATCTTAGATTAAGTGAGATTTAATGCTTTCACTTTGACGCAATACTCCCAAAAACCAAAACTTATTTAATTTCATCAGAGTTTCTTGTTCTTATTTATTTTGGTTTTTCGCCGACCGTTGTTTACCTTGCCGCTGCTGCTCGGTTTATTAAAAATGTTAATTCAGTTTCGCAGCCAGCAGCTAGCAATTATGATTATTTCATCCGATCCCCTGGTTTCTTGTGCATTCCGGTTCGACCGCCTCTAGGCATACATTTTTAATTTCGCATTTCGGCCCATAAATAAATAAACAAATAAAATGCGGCGAAGAGGAGAAGGAGAAAGCGGCTGCTCCTGGGGTTCTTTTTTTTTCTGCACGCCAGAGGACCTCCGATCCTGGTCCTGCACGGATGAGATTACATGTCGCCGGAGCGCTGAGTTAATTAGCATGTCAACCCGGCGGGATTAAGGGACCGATTGGAAATGTATTCAGCGCTTTAATGAGCCATGCATAATGCGTGTGTCCGCATATAATTAGCTGCCAGTGTGTCCTGTTTCCTGTTGTGCTATCCTGTGTCCTGCCATCGAAAACAATGTCTTTTGTCTGCATTAGTGTCTCCGAAATCCACCGGTAATGATTAATTGATGATGGCCTGATTACAGAACGGCATAATGGGCTGCAGGCCCGGCCTGTTCTCCTGGAGATTGCAACAGAGGAAGCCTTTGGAGTATCCTTTCTAATGAGATCATTAAAATTCCCCTTTTTTTGAGCACACGGGCGTAAAAAGAAAATTAGAAATAGTTTTTTTATGGAGGGAGAATAGGCACAGAGTAATAAAATTTTTACACATTTACCATACTTTTCTTGTAAGGTCGGAAATGTACATTTCTTTGGCTATAAATTAGGAAACATTTTAATGGAAATATTTTGCTTCTCTTAAAAAGAAAACAAATTACATTTCGAGCCTCTTCCCTATAAATCCTTATCTAGGGCGAAGCTCCCACCTTTCATTTTCGGTATTTCATTTACCTGCACATAATGAAATTCCTTCGTAATCCTGATTGCCTCATTGCCTTCGCCGTTAATTCTTAATCTCAATCCGTTTAAAAAACAATCAATTCGCATATTGATTTTAATGGATTTTCAAGGAACTCTTGCATTTAAGACTTTGCCATTAAGGCGACTTTAAATCACTGACTGACGTCCGATAAGACGACAAGTGTTGCGTCGAGAAAAAAAAAGAGCGGTGGATAAAAGGGGGCTAATGGGTCCTGGGAGTGGCGATAAAAAGGAGGGGGGGATGTAAGGCACTGACAAGTCCTGTCGACAACGACAACGCCAACGGCATGGGCATCTGCTGTCAGCCACTTATGCAAATCAGTCGGCAATGCCTTTTTAAGTTCCCGCTTATGCACTTGGACGCGATGCGTTTCTCTGTCTCCCGCCTGTCACGGCTTTATTTTCCTTCCCCCATCCTGATTTCCTGCTCTGACGCGTACAAACGAATTTCCGATTACATTTTCTTCACGGACGTATGCATTTTAATTTACGTTAATGAAACAATTTCCAAAGGAGACGGGAGACAGGAGCATGACAGCAGTGGCGTTGCGTGGACACTGGGCAGTGTCGACAGGCCGGCAAACTGGCTACGTCCTTAATAACATTATCGGCATACGTGTCGTATGAGTGACTTTCGCAAGGAGCTCGAGTCCTCGCTCCCCTCTCTTCGCTGGGCCTTTATTTATATATTATGCCGCTGTTGCTCTTCCTTGGCTCGGCCGGTGCGGTGCGTTGCAGCGCATTTAATTAATGTCATTATGTAAATTTATGCGCTCCACCCAAACGATTTTATTTTTCCCTCAACGTTTCGCAGTTTTTCTCCTTTTTTTTCCAAAGAGAGGCAAAGAGATTTATGCCTGATATAAATTCAGCTTGGGGCGTTGTGTCCGCCATGCTTGGGTTGGGAAATATCCAAAATAAATATGCATAAAGTATGCCCTAAGATGACAATTTAAAAGGTTTTATTTATGCACGCATTATTCTTGGGAAAAAAAATATATATACCATATTTCAGTTGCAATTAGTGCCATAATTGATTGTTAAATCCGTTGGGGGAAAAATATGAGGAAAAAAATGCACAATTTTCATTGCACTAAAGAAATATAAATATTCGAAAAGTACAATATTTTTCACAATATTTATTTAAATCCGATAACGACACGCTTGTGGACAGATCCATCAGTTATTTTTAAAATATATTTCTGTTAAGATACGTTAAGAAACTTAATAAAATATTTAAAATATTTATTTCAATACCATAAACCATTTTCTTTTGGCTTTAAAGACCTATAAGTTGTACCTAAATTACTTTAAAGTCCTGATTTTTAAAATGTTGCTCTTTTTTCTATATATTGTCAATATGTATTCCTGCCTTTGTGACCTTGAATCTTTATATTTATTCATTCATTTCTACATTTAAAGCTTTTTAATCTTCGATTTCCAAATTAAACACATGAAAAGTACATACTCCAAGTTAAATTGATCGTTAAATCTCTTAAAAAACACGCAATGCTATTATTTCAGACTGTGTACAAATATTTGCCAGTAGTTTTTCCGCAGCATTAAAGTTTTTTCCATAATATTTCCACTGCATATGGTTTAATCCCTAACAACTTCTGTGGAATTGCCTCAAAGCTCATCATGCTTTTTTCTAGCATTTAATATTGCCTTGATTACATTTTCCCCGCCTTTTCTAAGTGGTAATTACAACCATTTGACCTTAGGAAAATCCAAAGCCTTTTTAACGCCTCTCTGGATGCTGTAGTTGTTGCTGCTGTGTGCGCATTGCATTTTATTTTCGTGAAATATTTAAATTAAAAAACTTCATGCGCCGCCACACAAAATGCACGCAGAACTTTAGCGACAGCTGCTGAAAAATGAAGGAAAAATGAAAAACTGAAATGAAAAATAGCGGGCTCTGGGCTCTCGCTCTCTCTCTCTCACACTCTCTGTCTGTCTGTCTCTGGATTTTCCCTTGCCCTCGCTCTGCCGGGTGTTAATTGCCTTTAACGCAGTGACACTGCACAAACACTCATGCAAAATGGGCGGTGAAGGGGGGGATGATGATACCAATACACACACGCACTTAATGGCGCAATGGGATTTTTTAACTCGCACACACACACACACGCGCGCACAACATATGCCACAGACGCAAACAAACAGACGGAAAAAAACACATCGAGTGTTAAGGGATGGGAGAAAGAGAGCGCGAGATCCTCGCAGACGCCTTAACCCCCTCGCAGGATATCCCTGAGCATCCTGCGACCCATGTAATCATCATCATATGCACTTTTATGAGCTGCTCGCGGCCACAGTGGGTCGAAAAGAGCGATTTTTGGGTGGATATCAAGTTAAAGGTGCTAAAAATAAGGCATTCAAAAATATAGCATACTTAGTGGGGCAGGGAAATATTTCTTCGGTTTCTTAAAAATAAGAAAATGGCAAGAGAAAAGTGGGTCTTATTACAGATGTTAAATATATTAAATTGTGAAATTAGTTTCATTATTTTTTGATAATTTATTTAACAACGAAAATGCGATAAAATTACCTTCATTAGTAACATCTCTTTTTGACTTAAGAAATTAATAAATAATCTAAAAAATATCCTCATTTGTAATATTTTCTTTTGTCTTAAGAAATAAATAGATACTTCTTCGCCCCTCAAAATTGTGGGCAATAAATATTATCTTTATCTGTGCAAAGCCCCAAAAATATCCTCTTAACTTTAAGCTTCTTACCTAAGTTTTAAGCCCTAACAGGATTTCCTTCGCCGCCTTAGGAATTTGGCAAAGTAAATCGAAACCCACAGTGCGACAGTTGAATTTTTATTTTCTGTTGCCACGGCATTTCTCCTGTTTTTCGGGTATATTTTTTAATTATTATTATTTGCACAGTCCAATGCATAATAAATATTATTATTAACCCAGTTTCCCAGCCGCATGTGTGACTCTCCATTCGGGCGTGTGCGCATACACAGTCATATCCATAAGTTTATTTACACCCAGTCGTGTGTGTGTGTGTGCGATGTCTGGTGTGATTTTCCCACTACCTTCCGCCCTGGACTTTTTCTCTTTTTGGGGCTTACTTAAATTTAGTGCAATTGAAAAGTTATTCCATAAAGTTTTATGATTAAAACTTTTTATGTGCATTCAGTTGGCTGCAAATTCGTTTTACGACCGATTGCCCCAAATTGATTTTGGTTATTCAACTTTTCATTCATTTTGTGGGTTCGTTACCTTTTTTGCAGAAATCTCGCCGGATGCCAAGGCGGTTATCAGTGGGCCGCACGATCTGCACTTCAAGGCGGGCAGTGCCATAATCCTCAACTGTCTGGTGCAGCAGCCATCGGTGAAGGACATCGGTCCGATTTACTGGTATCGCGGGGAGCACATGATCACACCCTTCGATGCGGATGATGGCCAGCCGGAGCCAGCCGTTGGCAAGCAGGAGACTACAGGCAAGGGTATCGCCGAGGATGTGTCGCCCAATGATATAATGAGCGAGGTGGACCTGCAGAAGGAGTTTGCCACTAGGATTGCCATGGAATCGCAGCTGGGCGACACCCTGAAGTCCAGGTGAGTCAACCGTCAGCCGTCAGCCTAATTGAGTTGTTTTTACTGTGCTTTATAATCCTGTTCCTGTTCCGCAGGCTCCGCATCTCGAATGCCCAGACCACGGACACCGGCAACTACACGTGTCAGCCCACGACGGCCAGCAGTGCCAGCGTCCTGGTTCATGTGATTAATGGTGAGTCAGGGGGACTTTGAGAGAGCTAGTGTGGCGTACACTGAAGGAAAAGGATTAGAAAATGTTGGGAAAATAATTTTGTATATATTTAAATATCTTTAAAAGGACCTTGAGGGTTTCTTTAAATATTTTAACTGAGAAGCTACCAATAATTAGTGCTTCAGGGAAAGCAAAATTATTTCTTTGAGTGCCTTAAGTTTCTGACTTCCGTCCCAGGTGCTGTCCAGGCTCTATTCTAAGCCTATCACTTACACTGGCAGCCTGAAGTCAGTGCTCCTAGGGATACCCAACTAGCAACCAAAGCCAAGAGCCCTGGGTAGCTCTCTTCCCGTGATAGTCACTTTTTGGCCAGCACTGTTCCCTGTGCTCCATTCATTCATTCACGGACACGGCCTAAAAACTAAAAGTTCTGCCGCACTCTCACTCCATCATTCATCCGGTTGTTTGTTTGGGCGCCCGCTTTCCACTCCGCCTCCGGGCCTCCTTGGCGTATGAGTAATGCGGCTGGAAGAGCACAAACGCACAGACTTGGCTTTGCATATTTTACACATAAATTAGACGGGAATTAAGACATTTTAAGCTGCGAAATGAGGGGCATAAACTTGACGCGTCTTTTGTCCAGCAATTTCCACTGTTTTTTATGACCTTTTATGCCCAGGCCATTCGCAGCAAATTGAAGCGCAAGTCGTTCGTTCCGTTGGTAGTCCTAGTTTTCTTTTTTTTCTTTTTTTTTTTGCAGTATCAAATGTTAAGCGAAATGTCCAGCACTTAAGTTGTTAAGTTGTTTATTCAAATGAAATTGTTGTACGAACAGGAATTTGCATTTTAAAGAGCATCGGCCTGCTGTCGCTCTGCCTCACCCAGCGAAGCCGTAATAAATATGATTAAATGTCAGGAGTAAGTTGCAAAAAGGCACTTAATCATGCCCCACATGTGGCAGCCACCGGACGGAGTGGAGTGGAGTGGAGTGGTTTGGTGGGTGTGGGATCCCAGATAGTCCCAGAGACTGTTACTCAGACTGTGACTGTGACTGGTGGCATAAATACAGATAATAAATCAAAGGCAATAAAATTTTAAGAGAAATGATAAGAGCGTCGGAGTGTCGGGTCTTGTCTAGGCGTTACAGCGACCGGGAATATGCTCTATGGGGAGTTTTGACAAAGTGTGTGAAATAGGGAATTATTCATGGCATTTTCCTCATTATTATAAATGGAATTTTGCCTGAAATTCAAGGAAATTCTACTTGTAAAGTAATTACTGTTCATTATTTTACTTTAAAAGGTCATCAAATGGTTTAATTTCAATTATTTAAAGTGTAAAAATTACTCACTTCAAAATCCTTATAAGTAAAAACGAAAAATGACTTCTTTTTTCTCGGCGGCTATAAAAAATGATTTAACAGAAATGGAAATCCAATTCCCCAACTTATTTATAGACCCCCAGAGATACCCTGCACTCGCGAAGCCTTCTCCGCGCATTACTCATTTCTCCCGCTGCTCCTGCTCCTCCCTTTTTCTGGCCTTAAAAATCAGTGCCAGGAGTATGGGTATCCTTTGTGACGAGTCAAAACAAAGCATTGACAAATGATGCGCCTCGAATAACATTTGCTTGGGCGAGAAAGGCCGCAGAAATATTGCGTATACGCAGACACACATATGTCATTTATCTAGAGTCCGGGACAAACACGCGTCGCACCCATTCTGCCATTAAACACAGCTCACTTTCAAAGTCAGCACAGCAAGAAATATGGTTTTCTATATGGATACATTTAAATTTAATTTTGGGTATATATTCTTTCTGTTTTAAATGAATAAACCCTCCTTTAAGCTATACTATATTCTCTTTATGGCAACTTAACATATTTCCTATTTTATTTTAGCTTATTTCTATGATTTCCTTTCCGTGTAGGTCACAATTAAATTAAGTTACTTGGCCTGGCATAGTTAATGGCGCTGTGCTCGGCTAAATTTGAATACACATGCTCATTGTGTGCCACTGTTTGTCTCCCCCGCAGATGAGAATCCCGCTGCCATGCAGAAGAGCGGGGCGGTACAAAGGTCCTCCGCCCGTCCACTCCAACTGCTCCTCCAGCTGATACTATGCCTGCTGGGAGTGGGAAATGGAGTATTGGCTGTCAGCAACTGAGAACGAAAGTTGTCCCCAGCATCGTCCTCGCCCTCGCCCTCGTCCTCATCATCATCATCATCACTGTTAGCATTGTAATTGCAGCAGAACGAGAAAATTATGTTCCATGACGTTGACAGTTTTCCGTGCTGGCTGCGAGATGTTTTTTAGAAGGCTGGTAAACTGGCAAAAGGAAAATGGTAAAGGCAAACAAGGCAGAAGGCAGCCGCTTTCCCTTTCAGGCGAATGTTTGTTTTCCTTTTAATATTTACATTTCATTGTGCGAAATGAGACACTGCAAAATGTAAAATGCAGAATGCAAAGGCCGTAGAGGATGGGGCCATGGAGAGCAAGGACATGGGACGAACAACGAAGGACACAGGAGACAGGAGACGGGACACGGGAAGGATGACACTCTCTGTAAATACCACAAAGATGCGGAGCAGCTTACCGGCTATATATACATACATGCCATTCCGATACTTACATATATATATAGATAAAAGTGTGTATTTTATTTCATTACTGAGGCTCTCCTCCTGACAAAAGGAGCCTCCTTGCACGCATCGACTTTATAAACATTTCATGCTGTCTTCACACAGAGAGTCAGGCGAAAACAACAACAAAAATTAAGGATAACACTCACTCACATACATACACAAACACACACCACGTAATACTAACCGAAAATTGTAATATATATTATATAAAAAGGCAGAACTCTCATCATCTGATAAACTAAAAGCAAAAACTTAATTATAAACACTAAGTTGGATGGAATTTATTTATGGGCAAAATGAAATTTAGTCACGCGGCACTCGGCAAATGCAAAATTCAATGAAAATAAATGTGAAGGGAAATGTGGAAATGCGGAAAAGCGAAGAGCCAAATGTAATCAATGGCGGCATGCTCGACTAAGTTTGGTATTGCACATGAGTGTGTGTGGCGAGTATTACTATATGATATGATATGATATGATATGATATATGGGTAGGCATGAATTTACTACACGTAAGCCAGTAAGCAGATTTTAGATAATTTATGTGATGACAAACCAAATGGATAAATCAATGGAATGAATTCTTTCAAACAATAAACTGAAACGAAAAACTACACGATGTGCTTTTCATTCCGATTCAGACTCCTGCGGTTGTGCGCAGTGGCAAACTTTTAATTTCTTTGTGAAAATGCGGTGAGTACTTAGTAAATCAACAGCTTCCCAGAGTTTTTAACTTCATTACTTAGCTGGAAAATGGAAAATATGTGTATGACAGTAGAAAGGAGAAACTACTGTGCCAAATACATACACTCATCATCATCATCATCATCATCATTGTCGTCGTTGTGTTATGCAAATGAAGTAATCAAAGACTTAATCAAAAAGCAAATAACATGGCGCTGCTTAAATTGATATCTGTGAAAATGCAGTCGTGGCATTATGCTTATGTTTATCAAATAAAATGTTTATTATTTTATTGATTTTTCAATTTATTTAAATGGTAAATAAAATGCGGAAATATTGCTAGCTTTTGTAAAGGAATTCATAAAAGTAATTAAGGCAGACAAAGCTTGTAACCAATTTGTAAATTTAAAAGACTTAAAGCCAAGATTAAATTTATGTTAAATCATACTTTGATTATTATGTTAAATCTATAATTATTTTCAATGATTTTAACCGATTAAAAGCTCAGCTTAGCACTTCCATAATCTTTTATGTTGCCTTTAAGAATAAAATCTATATAAACCTGCGATAATTTCACAAGAAAAACCATTTGCGGCAGCCTTAGTCACCATAACAGTCTCGAATTTCAGAAATTATAATTGATATTTGCTGCTGCAAAAAGAGAGAGAGAGCGAAAAATATTGTGTTAACAAAAACATCTCCACGGTGCGAAGACCTCAAGATGGCGCCATAAAAACGCCATTACTGTCTTCGCCACAGAGCCACCCCCACTCCCACCCATGGCACACCACATCCCACATCCCACCACTCATTTTCCCCCTTTCCCCTCACCGTAACTGACCCAATTAATGTGCCCATAGCCGCAAGTGTTTTTCATTAGTTGGAATCCGCACGGAGAAGAGATCATCGCAATATTTAAATGAAACAATTACGGTCCGGACAGGCGGCACTTGTTGCTGATTCACAGGCAATTTAATGTCCATTCGGTTGGTGGTGGTTTTAATTTAAACAAACAAAACATGGCGAAGGACAAATCCAATCCGGGATATCAATCATACGCCGCGTAGGCTTACAGAAACGTCTTCAGCAGCGTGATATATGAGCCGGTTGTGCTGAGTATCTGAGAGGATGAGGGGAGGAAAAATGGAAACATAAACATTTATTATCATAATCAACGCATCGCACACAGTCCCCTACCGAACCGAAGGCTGGCAGTGAGGGCGTAAAAAACGGCACCGCAATTGTTTTTGCCCGCTGCGAACGCCGCAATATCATTAAAATCATTTTTCTAGTCCTCGCATCGCATTTGTACCACTCGATGTCATACAGCACGTCCGCCACAGCAGCGCTCTGGAATGGCGAATGGAATTGGAATTGGATCTGGTTCTGAGTCTCAATCTGAATCTGAATCTGAATCTGAATCTCAGGCGGCGGAGTCGCCATCATCATCGTCTGGCTGAGGAACTGGATCCCCGCTCCCGATGCTCAGTCCTCCGCACTTTGTGTTGTGTAATTAAAATTTTATCACAAGTGCAATTTGTGTATGGCACATCATTTTTTATGTGGCCGCCTGGCTGCTTAATGTTTTAGCGTCAAATTGAAATTACAGAAATTGCAAAAACGAAAGTAGGTGCACGAGCAGCAAATGAAAGTAAGCGAAGGGGAACCGAATGGCAGGATACTTTAAGAGGCATTTGATGTATATTTTTAATTTTTAAAAATCATAGATTCATTTGAGAAATTATCTTATTTAAAATATACATTTAAAATTATGACAACCACTTTGAATTTCAGATTTTAAAGTGATTTCCGTTGTAATAATAATAAAAACTATAGACATAATTTTAATTAGTTATCTTAAGCCAAAATCTTTATAATTTGGTGACCAAAAAGACCAAAGAAATCTCATTACTAAAATAAAAACTCTTTAAAAATGTAAAAATAAATATAAAGAGAGACTGAATGCTGTCTTATATTTATTTTAAAAATTTGGAAACTAAATAAACTAAGCTAAATAAAATTATATTTCTTAAAGAAATAATCCCTAATAGAATTAATAAGCAGGCAAGTAATATATATCCAAAATAATAATAGGCATTTTTTAAATATTAAAAAAAACACCTCAACTTCAAGCTTAACCCTAGACAACCCCTTACTTAGGGTATACTAAACCCAATGAATGATGGAAATGAAAATGGTTTGGTGCGAGTGAAAAGGAAGTGGAAAAGTGGTCGCTAAAAAAAATGGTGGGAAGAGCTGAAAAAGCGGGAAAGTAGTCTTACTCACACTCTCGCCGACGTGATTGCCGCCGAAGCAGTAGAGGAAAAGCTGCGTGAGGGCCGCGATGCTGTAGCAGATGTAGGTTAAGCCGCTCAGCGACGACGTGTTCTACGAAGGAGACAGAGAGCGCAGGGAAAATGAAATAAAATAATATGAAAATTCCCGAGAATTAGATAAGAGACGATGCCATTAATTGGAGAGAAATTGCTTGTGTTGGAGAGGAAAACTGCAGGGGATTATTAAATACACTTTACGCAGTAGTTTGCCCGAGTTTGAACTAGTTGCGGAATGCAAAAGCATCAAAGCAACGTTCTTTGGCAAATGGTCTTGGGCTAGTTGCGGTCTCACTCTGATAGCTTTTCCTTCTCCTTCTCCCTCTTTCTATTTTCCATTTTCCACTTGTCCGGCTTTCCATTTTGGCATTGAAATAGAATTATGCGATTTATGCATGTCGCCGAGTGAATAAAACTGAGAGCACGCTCCATTTTACAAGACCCCGAATAGGATTTGGCCACAATAAACTGCATTTCTTTTCTCTTTTTTTTGGACTTTTCTTGATTGGTTTTGTTTGTTTTTCCTCTATATTTCTAATGTGCTAAAAAGAAGGTCAAGCATAAAATTTGGTACAAGGTTAATAGTTGAGAAAATAAAATATGTTAAATAAGCAAAGAGATGTTAAAGCTTAAAAGAGATTTTATTTTCTATTAACATTAAAAAGCAACTATTTTTCCTAGTAATATTTGAAATTCTTTAGGGATTACTCTTTATATAAATCATAATTACAACTATTTAAACATCCTTTACTCTTGTTATATCACTTAAAATATTAATTTCCTATAAAAAAGTTTCAAATCTTTAAGAAAATTCCAAATGTGTGAAATGCTAAACTTTTTATTTATTTATAAATTGTTTCCTCGACTCTTCAGAGACCTCCTTGTGTCATATATTTTTTTCACTTTCCCAGTTTTCCCGGAAAAAACGAAAACACACAAAGTTAAAAAGTGATAATAGATCGCAGGCCTCGGGACACCCGAGCGATAAACAAGTTTCGAATGGATAACTCAACACTTTGAGCCGCATAAGGAGCCGGCTGAGTCGCAAGAAGTTTTGGCATCGCTTATCCCATTGGGCAGGCGAGAACCCAGCCCCAACATTTTCGGCGCTCGGCAGTTGCAGCGGCAAACAGCTTATGGGTCTCCGGTGTCCGGGACACCGGAAAACGTGCGAAAGTCGCATTAAAAACTTTTTTCGGAGCCGTAACAATTCATGCGCTTATAAATTGCCACGGGAGAGCCGCAGCCGCAGTCGCAGTCGCAGCCACAAAGCAAACAAACAAATCGAGAAGGAGCCGGGGTCAGGGAAAGTCAGGTGGAGAATGGAGGGAAAGCCAGGACGGGATGAGGAAAAAACAGCAAACAGGGAAAAACTTTTAAAGCGGTGTAAGGTCAGGGGCGTCGACGGAATACTATTTATGGGGAGAGTTACATATATACAAAGAGATACTATTTATTATGAAACTGTTGCCTTTCAGTCTAAATTTTATATTTAATTCTTGTTTTTTGATTAAATTTAAATCCAAAATAAACCAAATCTTAAGGTATCCCCAAAAATAAAACCCTCGCAAGCCCCTGAAACGTAAAAAAGGCTTACCAACATGATGTCCAGGATGGTCGAGCACAGGACGAAAGCGGCGGACAGGAAATGCATTAAAACGATAACGGTGAACTGGCGTGTTAGGTCCGTGCACAGATCGATAATCGCATTGTGCCGCTCGACAATGTCGGCCAGTTTTTGGCGCACCTCCGCATTCATTGCCTCCGTGAAAACGTCCACGGATTCTGACAGAGGGAGATAGGCCAAGAAAAGTCAGAGGAGCAAAGCCATTGTCATCTTTGCCAATTCCTACACCCACACACACACACTCTCTCACTCACTCACCGCCATGCAAATCGGCGAATATCCTGCGAATGTCCTGCTGCAGCAGTCGGAAGACGCCGCAGATGTAGAGGCAGGAGCAAAGGAAGAAGCCATCCACGAAGCTGAATGCGAACACAGTGCAAGCGCCGGAAGCGGTCAGCAGCACGTAGGTGACCGGAAACAGAGGCGGCTGAACGGCGAACGTTGGCAATCTGGTGACAAGGAGCATCAGGATATCGAGTGTTAAAATTAATATTCCATGCCCGTGCCCAGGAGTGACCTAAGGGTGCCGGGAGTCCAAGTGGCGAACCATAATTAATGCATTTGCCAGTCCTTGCGATTCATTAACCAAATTGGTTTAAGATTTTCAGCACAAAAAGTGGCTTAAGCTGAAGCCTTTAATTGACTTTATCGATTGAGTAAGAAATGTTGCTTGCTTTTTGTTCAAATGTCTCGGATTACAGGACACTGAGAAAAGGGATTTTTATGGATAAATGAAATATTTCTAGATTGAAGTTAAGGAAAAATTATGGACAACCTATAAAAATATTATTTAGATATAATTTTAGGAAATTTTCAAGGAAAAAATGTGGGCTAAATTATGAACTGTCATTATAAGAGTCTAAATTATTTTTAAGTGATAAGCAAGGAGTTATTTCAATGACTTTTCTTAAATACAGAAAATATATTTCATTTACTTATTATATTTTAAAAGGAGTTTAAAATAAGCCTTAAAATTAAATGTAAAAATACATAATAGAGCAACCATGTCTTTTTCAAATAAATATCAATTCAAACCTGGATTAACGATGCCTAAGGCTTAGTTTAAAAATAACTTAAGTATAAATATACCTTCTAGATTCTAGACTTCCATCAAACTCAATTGACCGAGTATTTTGTACGTTTTACAACCTCTTCTCAAAGCTCCAGGGATAACTGGGGCACTCGAATTTGAGGATATTCAAGTAAGCCCCAGGATATTCTCCTCATCATACTCACATGATGTTGAAGGGCAGTTCGATTTGACCGGGCAGCTCAAACAACCAACGATAGAGGCCCATAATCAGCGGTTGCAGGTTGAAGGCGGTGTTGGTCGCCGTGCCAGAACTGAGAAGCAACAGGCTTAGCCTGCTGGCAGTGGTGGCCAGTGCCACCAGCATCCTTTGGCCCTCTTCGCGGTGCGCAGCCCACAACATGGATTTCAAACGCTGAATGAGAACCGCCCACTGGCGGCTGGAGCGGAAGAAGACCCACAGCTTTAGCACACACACCGCCTTGGTGGTGCCGGGGCAGAAGGCCTCCAAAGCCACAACCAGGTCGTCCAGGTGTACACAGCCATAGGAGACCTCGCCCACAGCTCCCACCAGAACCACCAGAAAGGCGAACACGAACAGGAGATGGGTGTACCACGGACCACTGCCCCTTATCATCTCCGGCCAGATGCCAATGATTCTCGCTGAGAACCGAGGGATGCGGTAGAAGTGGCCAGCAATGGCAGGCACCGGCTCCCCGCTGTCAATCATTCCTGCGATGAACTCAAGTGGATACTATCGATGGGAGGCCTCCTTGCCGCAAGTCGAGTGGTCAGTCGCTCCGGGCGAGTGTCGGGAGCAATGTTTTGGCCTGCTTTTTATAGCCACTCCGGGGAAACTAATTGCAGGGCAGGGAGCTGTGTGAGTGAGCATTGCACGGGGAAAAACTTCCAAAATCTAAGAAATCAAGAGATTCTTGTTCAGGAAAGTCTTAGAGGAATTAAGGGGAAGACTTAAGGTCGAAATTTAGACTTGAGTTATGTCTGCAACATCAAAGTAATAATATAATATGATATTTATAGCATAAAATAATTATTTAATGAAACAGTATTTATTAATTAAATGTTTTACTAAGAAATTCTGCTTTAAAGAAATATTTCGGTAATAAATGGTCAATAGAAGCTTAATTATATTAGAAAATAAAAATCTTAGATTATTTTTAAGGAAGCATATTATGTAAACCTATTTTAAATATATCCTAAAATTTATAAACCCTATTTTTTGTAGAGTTTTAAAATAAATAAATCAATTTTTCGTCCAGTGCCACCGTTGGCAAGTTCTTGCTTTGACTTTGGCAAAAGTTTTAATTGTTTTTATGCTTACGTCTGCGCTTACACTTCCTCCGGAGCCCCATGACATCCCGCCCATCAGTCAAGGTCCTGCCGATCCGTCTCACCTGACTTATAATTATAGAGCTCAGTTACAGTTGGAATATTCCATTCCATTCCATTCCATTGCTTGGCTTGGTGCCGCCTCTGCCATTGTTTGACATTCAATATTTTGTGTGAGCGACACACAAAGGCAACGAATACAAATTTAATTAATTGTTATGCGGCAAAACTTTCAATTCCTTCGGCTTCCCTCCTCATCCTCATCCTCATCTTCATCCACGTCCACTTCCGTTTCCTTTCGCTTGGGTTTTCCTTTGTTTTGCGTTGTTTTTAATTGGGGTTACCTTTCCTCTCTCTCCTCCAATTGACTAAAAGTTGTTAATTGAGGGGTTCGTGGGCCAAAGGAAAAACAAACAAAGAGCTGTCGGTCGAAGATGTTGGGAGGGAAGTTTAACTAAAAATTTGTATCAGCTTCGAAAATCAATTTTCATCGAGAAAAATAACCGAATTTCCATATGGAGTTGAATTTGGGGGAAAAAGCAATCTATGGCTTTTAGTTGAATTTAGGAGGCAATCTTTTTCGGTTGGCTCACTAAGCCGGCTAAGAGAATTTCCATTTGCATGCCCAAGTAAGCCCACAGTCCCTGCCAATAGTTAACCGGTCCGGACTCAACCAAAGCAATTAAAAGCCTACACCAGTATCTGCCGACCAGGCTACAGGCCACAGGCAGCTGCCCATTTGATAGATGGACAATAATTGCATTTTATTTGGGGGCCGCAACGAATAATATTTGACTGGCGCAGTGGCCAAGCGGCCATGCAGTTGAGGTTTGCCCATTAACTTGCAGTCCTCGTTACGGATTTGTCTTGCATAATGTTTGGAGTTGCCAGTGCTCCATCCTGCTCCCCTTTCTCTCCCGGAATCTCTGATCCATCAGGCAAACTAAGCCAAATCCAGGGCTAATCCTGTTACAGCAACTGTATCAACGCCTATCATCGATGGCCAGTAAGTGGGGCAGGCCACGCCCCCACGCACACACACATAGACTGTCCCCCCCTTTTGCTGCAGTTTATTTTGGCCCAGTCTGTGTGACATATATCAACATGGAGCTGGGCGCTTCTATAGCTTGTAGCATGTAGCACATTGCATATGCCCGCTCCACCTACATCAGCATATTCAATAAGCGGTTGTGCAGCCCACACGGCGTATGCGCAACTCGGTGCCGCATAAGCGCACGTCAAGTGTTTGCCTGTGGCCACCTCAGCCCACCCCTCCCCCCCTTAAGCCCTCGAGGCCCCCTTTCAGTGCGTGCTGCATTCAAGTGACCATAAAGCATTGCATTGGTCAGGTTGTATCTGCTAGTGCACCAGGAGAAATATTGAATAGAAGTATCAATAATTTATTAAAATAATGATATATAATTTTATTCTAGCTAAAAATGTATTTTTAATATTATTTAATATATAATTTCTTAGTCTGTAAATTAGATAATTTTTTGCCAGTATCCTTAGCATATTCCCACCTTTGCCAGGCCCTCACTCAGGCGATTATGTAATATGCAAATTGAAAGATTAAGCGTCAGGCATAAAGATTGAACAACACAACACAGCCAGGCAGAGAGGTGCTTCCCTTTGAAGGATACTCACCCGGGGGGCAGACTTGACAAATTGATTTGCCTACCTTCAATCTCGGGGCGAGGCCAAGCTCTCGAAAACCCCTGCCAAAATAGGCCCCTCTGACTAGAGAGAGGGACAGCCCCTTTAGTGTTTCCAGGACCTCGTGTTGTCTAGCCGCTTGTCGACTGTCACTCCAACTTGGGTGGCCCTTTTATTAGTCGGGCGTATAGAAATGCGAGCTTCATTTATTGCCACGACGAGTACACCAATTTTCCATTAAAATTTCACCCCGTCCGAATTGAGTGTGTGTGTGTGCGTTTGTGTGTGACAATTGCATTTGCGCATTTCCATTTCCGTTTCCGCTCTGCCATCGCCATGGCTTCTGTAGCTGGCGTTTCTTTTCTTCCTTTTGCCGGTTTGCTGCTTTTGGCAAGGCGACGTCCTTGGCCCAAAGTATCCCCCAAAAAGCCACCTCCCCCCACCCCACTTCTTTGTAGTCGTTGCACCGCTAGGTTGCCATAAATTGCCAGCTGCATTCATTCATATCTGAGGCTGCTTCCTGCCCCGCAATGCATCATCGTCAGTGCGGGGCATCATCATCAACGCTGCTGCGCCTTGCCGCCTTGAATTATGCGCCAATAAATTTGTTTTTGGTTGAAAATTCCATCTAAATCGGATTTCCTCTCTACACTTCTCACCCAGCATTTAAATATACATTTAATTATTCAGTGTGAACACTTGGCTCCCTGTGTGTGCATTCGGTTGGGGAGATTGAATTAGCAAACAGGATGCCAGCGCCGTGCAACAGGGCGTATGATTAACACTAAATGCGCTCCCTGTCAAAGTGCATAATTCCGATTGGCAATGCATCAGAGCAAGATGGAATGACTGTGAAGGGTGAGCGAGCATTGGGGATTCAGATTCAAGTGCTGCTGCTGCCAGTGTTTATGGCCTGGCACATAATTTTGCTTATTTTTGCAATTAGCTGGAAAATTGATGCTACAAAATCAAAGTTCATTTAGGAGCGAGGGTGGTTTGCAAAAAGACTGGGAACTTTTGGGATTTATAATAAAAATAAACATGAAGCAAGAGGAGAAAAAATATTATTTGGAATCAACTAAAAAGCCATTTTTCTGGCCTTATCCCTAAAGTAATATACTAAAATCCACCCATAAACCATAGTCTTTTTTTTAAGGCAACATTCCCATATGCAGCAATCTATTTTCCATATCAATCAGCACTTTTCACGATCCATAAACAAATGAATGTGTAAACGAAGCAGATTTATGCGACCTGTCACATGATAAACAGCTTTGAAATTATGTTTATTAGGCATTGAAAAATGCATCGCAAATCTTCTATGCATAAGTGACACTTTCGAGCGGGTGACAAACCCTTTTCCCCGGTATGGGATATTTTTTATGTGGCCACGTAACTCAGGCTGGGGAAACCTTTAGGGTGTCGGCTGTGGGATGGGTGAGCGTGTAAAAAACTACTAAAGCAACCCACGTGAAAGTTATAACTCGGCATTAAATGCGCAAAACCGAGCGTGGATATCGTGGCTATATGGATCCCAAACACACATACACAGCGGCACTCCCATCTGTGGCAATAAAATGCAGTTGACTGCAAGGGGGCTTGGGTTGGCAGGGGGCGTGCCAGGTCCTGCGAAGATGGAACAGCAGCAGCAGCAGCAACAACAACAAGGCGACGGGGGCAATGTGTTGCACATTTCGGTGGCAAAGTTGCACAAATGTGTGAAAATTGTACAACACAAACAAGCGAAAAGGAAACAGGACCCCGGAGTCAGGAGCCTGGAGCACGGAGCACGGAGCACGAAGCGTGGAGCCTGCTGCCTGGAGCCTCTGTATCCGGAGCTGGTGCTGAAACTTGCAGGACGAGTGTAAAATGCAATTGAAAAATGCCACAGTTTTGCATAAATCAGCAGGAAAGCGCCGAAAATGGCGCACAAACAAGCAGCAACGGCAGCGGCAGCAGCAGCAGCAGCAGCAGCAGCAACAACAGACCCGGATCCGGCCATCCAACAATGGCGGAGCAGGAGCAGGAGCAGGCAGAACCGAAGCACAAGCAGGACCAGCAGGAGCAAGCAAACATGGCCGCAGGCAACCCGTAAACATGGCCAACATGTCGGCACTGGGAAAAGTCGGAAAAGCGGGGGGCCAGAGAAGCAAGAGTGGCGTCGCCGCAGATATAATTTACTGATAATGCAATTGCCGTTCGAGCAACGCACGCGCCACCTGCTGCAGCATCGTATCGTCCTGCCTATTTCCTCCACACCCTTCGGCCTGCGTCCTTTGTCCTTGCCGCTGTGGCAGTGGCTGTTGCACGCCTGGCTAAGCAACCAAACTTCCTAGAGCCGAAAAGCGCTGAAATGCGCAGAAAAAAATTGAGTAATAACAATTACGTCCACCGCAACGAAGGTTAAATGCTCTGCCCATAAAAACCATTAGGATTGTTAAAAATTGAGAAAGAATTAGAGGTTTGAAACACTCGTAACAATACAGAACAAGGTTTAATAGTTTATATAATTAATTTTCATTATACTCGTTTTCTTTTCTGGAAAAGATTTTAATGTACATTTTAGTACAACTGTAGAACTTTTATAGATTTTAAAACGTTTGAAATGCCAAATCTTTAACTAGACTTTTATAGTCTTCTAATTTTTTGATATATTGAGAAATTATTTTGTATATAGTAACGAAATACAAATAAAAATAATTTTAAAACGTAGAGGATATTGCACCTTCCATTCCCAATAATCTCTTCTTCAATAATACAATATTTTCCAGAATCAAATTGGTTTGGAATTAAATAGTCTTCCTGTGCGGCTGAACTCATTACGGGGATGCTCGCTTGCAGGATATATGTATCTCCCCGATGTCCCAGCGGCTGAGCGGAAGAGCAACTGTCAAATATAGCGAACGCTGCACAAACTGCATAAATATTGCAATCGCATGACTCGACATTGGCTGGGAACGGTGGACGTGGACTTGGTCACGCTGCAGTTGACATTTTCTTCTTTTTTTTTGGTGTTGTGCTTCCCCTTGCCCGAGAATCCATCCCGGATAGAAGTCCATGGCAGCTAGTCCATGGGCAACATAGAAAACAGTTCAGTCAGCGAGTCATCCCGTGGTTTCCACCGCTCCGCATACAAATTTCATTCGCTTCCGCGATGGGCGATTCAGAATTTAAGCTGGCTTCCCCTTCAACTTAAAGCGGGGAATCCCCGTTGGCAGCTCGAAATTAAACAGAGAAAACAACAACCAACCATCGTTACTTTCCATTAGTGTCAAGGAGGAAAGGAAAGGATACCAAATGCCGTAGGAAAGAAAAACAGTGCCTTTTGATTTTCCGCGATTCCCTCTTCACACAGCGAAATTGGCGCTGGCGTTTTGCTTTTATTTTTTCGAGTGAATTTTCTTTTGTTTGTTTGACAATCGAACCAGTTCGAAAGTTTCCGTATGAACACCAGGGTTAAGTACAGTGAGAGATCGCTAATTACCGCCAGCGGATTGCTGAGTTTTCCTTGATCAAAAGTAAGTTAAGTTCTTTAAACAAAATCTGAAATTTAAGAGTCATTATAAGGCAACGAGCAAGTAAAATGTATAAATAAATACCTGCCATTTCCGGAGCTTCCACTGTTTATGAACGTCACGACACTTTCCACTTTCCATTTACTCAAAAGTTCTCTTCTCTTTTCGGCTAATTAACTCAATTGCAGCTCGCCAGGCTCCGCAATTCTTCATTAGCTCCAAGTCAAAGTTTACGATATGCGATTATTTCACTCCAGCGATGCTGCCTGTCGGAGGAAGCTGCTCCTTTTGTGAGTGACTGGCTGACTGACTGACTGACTGGCTGGCTGGCTGTCTGGCTGGCTCCTTCCTTCTCGGCTGGCTGCCGAGGTGAGTGTTTGTTTTATGAAGGAAAATAATATACAAAAGCTACCATCAGGCATCATTCCCCACCACATTCCCCAACCACTCCCCACCACAGACCATAATTGTTTTAGCCCAAGAGTTGGGAGCAAGTTTTAAAGGTGAGCTTGGTATTCTCATGTTCTGAAGTAAAAGAGGCGGGCTATGACACACATTGTGGAACAGATAACTATTTCAGAGCCTGAACTAACTACTATACAGCATAATCTTGGCATTTGGACCACATTTTCCTTACGTATTTCTGCACTTACGCCGTGAGCGTGTGTTGTTTTTGTTTAATTTGCGCAAAATTCTAGGCTGTTGTTTTGTTTTTGGCTGGGAATTTACATACATTCGAAATTTTGGCATTGTTTGCCATAGGAATTCGCATTTCCATTAGACTAATTCATGTATTTTATAGCACCTCCCTGCTGCCGGGATTTGCAGCGGCGGACTTAAAGCATTTTGTTGCACAGAGAAATAATTTATGCACTCCGTTCACTGTTTAATTGCACAGCAGCCATAGTCAGAGCCCAGCCATGTCCATGTCCATGTGCGTGCGGTTATAGTTACCAAGTTGTGCTGCTGACGCTGGCTGGCATCTCTCTTCCAGCTGAGTAATAAGATTATTAGTTCCACTCCGGGGCACAAACACAAACGCATTATAAATCTAGCCCCGCAGTCCTCTCGGTCCGCCTCCGCCCACTGCGACTCCCCCTCGTTATGCGACGTCCTTGCTGCTGCAGGAACTCTAAATTAATGCCAATCCACAAGTCTTCCACAAATATGCAACAGGAAAGTCTAACCGCCGTATAGCTGTTACTCTCTAGGGCTGAAAAATATGAAGGGAAAATATATTTACTAATTTTGTGAAGAATTTAAAACAAATTTATTAAATTTTTGTCTAATTAGAACTTGTTTTTTATTCTCTACTTTATAAACTGGTAAATTTTGGATCAAGGTTGTGTTTCAATAATCATTATAAAGAGGCTCAAGTGTTACACGACTTTCAGTATTAAATTTATCATGTCGCTTGTACAGCCATCGCTTAGTTATTTATTACAATTGCACAGTATTTAATATTAAGCTGAAGAGTTAAGTTCCTTCTCTAGTCAGAGCAGTTTTCTGGCATTTGCCAGCTTCTGTGGATTAAAGCGTATTAATTTTTCAAGGTTCTGCAGCTCAACTCTGCCGCTATTCTCTTTGAGTTAGTGTAGTGCAAGCTGTCGATGACTCATTCAAATGTCAATTACATGAACTTAAATCCAGGGGCCAGGAAATTGTCGAGGCTTCCAGTTGATAAATTCAATTAAATAAATCTGTGAAATTCAAGGAGAAATTACAGAGCCAGCAGCTTAATAGCCAGGCTCAGTGTGTAACTTACCTAACATGCAAATATTTGCTTAAATTAACTTGAACTTTATGGGTTCTAATGAGGGGTGTGGTTGTTTTCGCCCAAAGGAAGCCTGTAGGTCGATGATATGTGTTTAACTGGCGAAGATATAGGTAATATCCTTCTTTCCATCAGCCGCTCTATAACCTCTTCGACCTCAGCTACAGTGGCATTCGAAGATAACTGCAGGGATGTCGGATATCTGCTTTCTGAAGGAAGCGAATACTCGTAATCCCGTATATGTACGTTGAAGGCTTCAATGCTCTCCTTTTCTTCCTTTTGACAACGCTTTAATTTAAGCTGGCTGAGCCTTAGGCGTTCTGAAAATTCCTGGAGACGCAGGCGAAGAAGCTTCAGCTCTTCCGATAGCTCCTCCTGTTCATCCAGCATTTTTTCGTAATCCTGAATGCTGCAGGATTGATTCTTAACACGCTCTTTTAGCTCGCCTAGAAGCTGACTTTGAGAGACTGTCTTCATGTAAAGATTTCCAAGCACTTGTAACTTATCAGCGGATTCGGAGGTCGACGACTTAATCTCCGCCTGGCAGTTTACTAGCTCCTCTTGGAGCCGCTGCTTCTCCAGCCGCAGAGATTGCAATTCCGAACACAAGGAAGGGTCTTGTGGTTGTAGCTTTAGATTCTCAGACTCCTGCTGCAGGCTGATTATGTCTTCCATCTTTTGTGTTGTGAATCCTTGCCCCGAACAGAATGCCCTTGCAGCGTTTTCAAAGATTTGCTTTCCATCTAAAACAATGGGGAATACGCATAAACTCTCTTTATGCTCGTCATGAGCGAAATCCAACAAGAAACTGAGTATTTCCAGCACATGGCTCATAGCTTTTTGGCTTTTTGGCATCCGCAGCCAGGTTTTGTTTACATCTTTGGGATACTGGAGCTGCTGCAGTGCCTCCATCAGCTGATTCACATAGCTGTCTCTGCTCAGATGCGAACATTCTACACCAGCAGAGGGCAGACAAAGGTTCACAAAATCCACGATGAGCTGCCGTAGCTGCGGCTCGGTCACTCTCTGCCACTCCTCTGTAATCCTCTCCAGCTTCTGCCGCAATGCCTCCTTCTGATGGAATAGGTTGCGCTTTGTGTTGGTCAGCTTCGACGGTGGTTTCTTGCTAGCTGTGGATGTAAGGCCAACCTGGGGATCCTTGGGGTATGAGAATCCAATCGAGGGCACCAACAGCCGGCTCGCTGTGAAACTGGATGCGGGCCCCGTTGCCTTTGTTCTTTTTGGCTCAATTTTGGACGCTGATGCCGAGCGGCTGGTAATGCTCTCCTGGCGCTGGCGCTGCCGCTGCCGCTCGAGGAGTTCTTTTGTGCGAAGTGGGCGAATCTCGCAGCCTGGCTCGAACAAACTAGGACAGCTGGTGAAATGTTTGGAAAATGGAGTTGTTACCAAGTCGTTGAGGTGTTTTCAGTGGCTTACCTCATATCTGGAGTTGTTGACTCTTCACAAGATTTTTGTCTGTTTTCGGGCGTTAAAAACTCACTGCTCGCGGGTATTTTGGAAGCAGAGGCTGATCGGGATGTCTTTAGGGGTTTTAAAAATTCTTTAGGTCGTTCCAAGCGAATCTCAGAAAGTGAAGTAGTAGCAGGAGGTCTGGTTTGACATTTGGCAATTAAAATTAATATAAATTATACATTGTATATGATTCCAGCACACCTTTTATCCGGGGTTTTTAGAAGTTCATCGCCATACTGGCTGCGTGCAGGCGAGGATAGTTTCTGGTAGTAAGCGAATTTGGCGGCTGAGGCCTCACGTTGCCTGGATCGTTGGTGCTCCAAGAAATCCTTGGTTCGCAACGGTAAGCCTATGTTATGGGAACTACTCGATATTTATGATAAAATCGTAAAATTTCAAAAGTAAATGAAAGATCCCATTATATTATATTGTCTTACCTCGCCGGCGGAGTTGTCGGTCTTTCCCAGGACCGCTCCTTGTTTTCGGGTGTTAACCATTTCTTATTCGGAGATATCATTGAAGCCGATTTTGAACTCTCCATTTGGTCCAACAATTCCTTAGGGCGTTCCAAGCCAAGCTCTGGTTGGGTAACTATAACAGAGGGACTCCTATAGCATTCGGCGAGCAAACACAGAACACAGGGTTAAAAATTATAGTAAAATATGATCTATTGAAGAGATTACGTACAGCATTTCAGAGATTTTGAGCTGAGGCCCACATTCTTGTCGGCTTCCGGATTTATTTCTGGATTCCTTATAGCGGCTTCTCTGCCTTTCCAGAAATTCCTTGCGGCGCAAAGGACGGGGTTCTGACCAGCCATCTCCCATCCCGGGGTTTCTTAATAGCAACACTCCGGTTAAGAACAGACAGTAGAGAAAATGCTATAACTCACCCTATATTGGGTGTTTCGCTCATCTTCAATTTATTTTATAAGTTGTCTGCGAGATTTGTTTATATTTTCAATATTTTACCGCACAACAACAACAACGATACGTCCCAAGTGAATGGTTTTCCATGAGAATGGCTTGCGGAAACCATGGGCAGTAATCGATCGTAAAAATAAAAGATATGGCAGCACTGGTTGACCTTTTTAAAAATTAAATTACAATTGTAAAGAAATGGTTTAACATTTAAAATAATTTTTGGTTAGAAAACATTTATTGTTTTGTAAAAAATTAAAAAGTGAGTTTAAAATCTCTCGCTATTTGATTATATTTATAGTGCCTGCGACCGATCTTCCATTTTGTAAATGGTTTTGAGCAAAAATACAAAGAAGTGGCAGCTCTAATTAACCGTTTTTAATATTTAAATCAAATTTTAATTTTAAGAAAATGCAAAATGATTAATTGTAAAGACAGGTAACTTTAAGCTATTAAAATTATTCTTAATTGTAAAATATTTACCTGTAGCCTTCCAATACTGAATAAGTGACTATATTTACCATAACTAAAAGAACTCAGTTGGAATAAATGGTATATAAAAATTGGCGTTCGCCAGCAATTAAAGCCAGCACCCACCACAGAAACTTTATTAACTTTAAAAACGCCTTCCATTGCTATGGATGGTGTGGAGTCGGGAATGCATACATAAATCATGGATGAAAGTGAAAATTGGTTGCACCTACCACGGGCACGGGCTCTCAGGTGGGCGCCGAAAGGTGCTGCCTCCGCCGACCCGTGACACCGCCCATTTGGGGCGTAATTACGGGACAATATACACGCGTCGGAACTGGAGCCAGCAGGCAGCAACGAGAACGTGGAGCCTGAAGACCGGGATTGGGAACCAGCGGGCTCCAGCAAGCAATCCCCCACGAGGAGCATGAAGGTAATGCTGTGGGTCTGCATTACATTGTAAAAATAAATGGATATGTGGATACAAAAATTAATTAAATAAAATTTACATTAGTTTTTAAAGCCGAAAAATAAATATTTTGAGTCCTGATAATTGGGAAACCGTAAGGAAGCATTATATGGCTTCCTAGAATAACTTATCAATTATTTTAAAATGAAATATCTATAAATATCAATATATATTGTATCAATACTATATATTTAAATAGAAACAAATGAATAAAATCAGTTTTTAAAAATATTCATATTTGTTTATGGGTATTTTTGATTTTATTTTCATCTTATCTTTTTTAAAGCCAAGACGTGTTAGAGTGTACTCCGCCACTTTGCCGTTGGCTCCTACCTTTTTTTGTTGTATTTTGACTGCTGCTGCGCTTTTGCAATTTAACCGCAATAAATAATAGAGAAGTTGTTAAATTTGAGCGCACGCAGAGAGCAGGAAACGCTGGAAAAATGTAGGTTAGACATCCGTGGATAATGATGATGCCATCATCGGTCCATTGTGGCCGTATGGATAACTAGTAACTATTCCTCCGGCTGACCAAAACGAGACTCGTCGACGCGACTGGCGTGAAAATGTTATTTGTACATATTTGATATACATTTTAATTGCGAGCCATGAAAAATTCAGGCCCTGGCCAAAAATGCGCTTAAAATAATTAAATTTATTGCCGCATCAGCGATTTGGCAGCTGACTAAGCGAAAACCAACCGCAATGTCGACACAGCCAAGTACAACCAGTACGTATGTACAATGAACAACACGAGCATGTATCACTAAATAATTTTGCATTTATTTTATATAATACAGTACACGTTGCATTAAACTAAATAAAATCTATTTAATATATAATATATATTTAATATGTAATCGTACACAATCATCAACCCTATATACGCCGCTCTCCCTATCCTCCGATTTGTCTTAGTCTGCATATATAGCATATGTGGTATCTGATGCATCGCTGCTACCTCTTCGATTTGTTAACAACAATTATTGCTATTTGAATTTATTATTGATTCAAGTGTTTCATTTTGTTTTATCTGTTTAAAACCTAACATCATATTTTTTTTTGTTTGTTTTGCGGTGTTTCAAGTTCCCACAGGATACTGCCTGTGTGTGTTATTTGTGTTTTAGTTAAAATATATAGTTTCCATTTAAATTTGTTGTGTATACGAGACAAACAATTGAACAGTTTAAAACAGTTTGCTAGTAAACCAAGCCCAGTTCGTTAACAATTTGAATTCGGTCGAGTAAACTATTTACATGGGAGCATATGCGTATAAATATAAATATAAATTCACCAATAAAGTGGTTAAAAAACATTGCAAGCCCGAAGCTCGTTGTACAATTGAACTAGAAGCAATCAGAGTGCAATCTTATGGCAAAACTTAACATTTGGTTGCGATTGCGGTGAGTGAGCCAAAACGGAGGGATGTATGCCTACAAAATCGTTTTGTATACGCAACTATTCCTTGAATAAATCGACATACCGACAAAATTCTAAAAGTTGCGAATATTTATGATTTTTTGAGAGAAATTGTGGTTTTGGAATCTACCAAGGCATATACAAAAAAACTATTAAAAATGACAAATCAAGGAGGCGGACAAAACAATTGAAAACAGAGCTCCATCAATAAGTTAAGCTTTTCCTTTTGCGGTACACGTATTTGATTTTTTTTCGCACAGAAAATGGCAAACATTTTGGCAGAGAACTCTGATTTAAGGTAAACACTACATTTGATATGACGGCACTAAACTTAATCAAGGCCTAGTTGTACGTACACACAGTTTTAGGTGGTATAGCGAACATAGGAATACAGACAGATATAGGTGTGTGTGTGTTTTGTGTACAGTATACACGTAGTAAGTAATTTTTTATACGTATTTTATAATAATAATAACAGTAACTATTTAACGCAACATATGGTCGACGAATGGGGTAAATGGAAAATTGGAAAAGGGGACACGGGGACACGGGGGTATGGGTTTACGGGGATATGGGACGGTAACGCAGGCGCTCAACTGGAATTAAACATTAATCAACAAACCGACCACAAATCGACTGCCACTCATTCCTGGCAGAAGCCCTCAGTCTCCTCAATGGCAAAAGTCAGCTTCTCCACCAGCTGATCGTAGCTTTTGTACGGCGGCAGGTCCAGCCGATTGAAGCAGGTGTGCGAGCGCGGCAGCCACGTCTCCTTGCCCACCTTTTCGATGCAGAAACGTTGCGGCCCATTGGAGCCCATCAGCTCAGCGAATCCACCAACCGGGACGCGACACGTTCCTGTGACAAACTGCAGCAGGCGAGCCCGCTTCTCGTTGTCCGTTTCGCGTACAAACTGGGTAAATAATTATTAAGGGGCAAAAATATGGGATAAGAGCAAAAGACCAACCTGCCAGAACCAAACGACCTGCTTGGAGTTGCGGTTATAGTGCCTGTAGATAGTGTTACGCTGCCAGTCCTCTACGTCCACGTCCTGCATGCCGCACAGAATCAGCTCCAGCTCACGCTCATCAAAGTACTTGAGCCACTCCAGGGGCACCACTTCGTTGAAGCCCTCCAGGAACGTCTTGGTTTGTTGCTCAATGCCACTGTAATGATCTTATTACTCAATTTGCTATTGTATAAGTTTTATTCGGTACTTACCGAGTCATTCGCCACTCGGTCATCAAGGTAATGTACTCCTCTTTATTCTCCTCCGTTACGCGCTCTTTCTCGCCGTTCTCCTTTAACTCGTGGTGTATGATCTGACCGAGCACCTCGAAGTCAACGCTAAACCACAGCTCCAGACCGCACTCATCGATATTGTTGTCCTTTACCCATATTAGAGAGTTGTAGAACTCCGGATCGATCGTCTCGATGTCTTTGATGGTCAGCTTCTTGTTCAACATGCGCTTGTAGAAGGGCATGGTGAATCCGCTGTAGATGAACCTGCCATGGTACAGGGCCATCGCGATGAAGCGCCCGATGAACTTGAAGTACTGCAGGTGATCGGGATTCACATAGGAGGCGGGATTTATCTGCAGGCTGTAGTTGTTCTTGTTCGCGTACTCGAACAAGCAGTACATGGGATTCAGAACCTCGTGGGAGAGCAGGAAGAACCACTCACGCGACACACCGCCGTAGTCCAGGCCCTCCTCGCCACGGAAGATGATATAGAGGCGCCTTCTCAGCTCGTAGGCGGGCAGTCGCATGATCTGGTGGTAGGAGTCCTCGAACAACGTTTGACGCGTAACCGTGATCTTAATGTGCGACGGCAGAGCGTTGCTCTGGCACAGATAGCGGAACTGTGACAGCTTCCAGCGGAAACTGCGCTCATAGGCACGCGGCACGCCATAGACACCCTTAGCTCCCTTGGGTGCTCCCGGCCGTGGATCCTCGAAGGTGGTGCGACGCGTATTGTGATCCACAAAGAAACGTTCGCCGGCGGCCGTGTAACGGATTTCCCATCCAGGCGGCAGCGGACCTTCGTTGATCAGGCTAACCTCCTGGCCCTGGGTGCGCGGATCCTCCCACTGGGTGGTGCGATTCTTGTGGTTCACGAAGTACACCCGGTTGTCCGACTGAATCTGTACACAAGGAATGCCGTATTAGAGAAATATTGTTTAAAAAAGAGTCCCAATTTGGCTCACCTTCTTCTCCCAGCCGTCGGGCAGCGGACCCAGTGCATCCTCGTCGTCCTGCGTGACCTGGGCGGTCACTGCCGTTGGCTGTTGTTGCTGCTGGGAATAGAGATACCGCTGATTGCCCTGAGATACCACGTGGGCCCTCTGGCCCTGCCAGTGCTGGAAGTGCATCAGACGCTCGCTGTTCGGCCGCTGCCAGGTAGTCTTCCTGGTGTTGTGATCCACATAGTAAACACGGCCCCGTCCATCCTTCCTTATCTCCCAGCCAGGGGGAAGCGGTGTCGGCTTCTCCCAGTAGGTGGATCGTGTGTTGTGATCTACGTAGTAACGCCGGCCATACTGATCCAAACGGATTTCCCAGCCAGCGGGCAGTGGCTCATCGTCCGCCGGCTGTGGCTGCAGCTGTGGATCCGTGCTTTGGCTCACCGGCAGTCCCCCTACGGGCTGCTCCATAGGCGGTCCGGCCACTCCTGCACCTGCCACTGCCGGGCCACCGGCTGGCAAATAAACCGCTGCCGGCGTGCTATTCTCCGGTAGCGCTCCGTAGACTTGCGTTAGGGGACGTGCAAGTGCAGGAGCTGGCGGCTGCTGGGGATACGATGCTGTCTGAGGCACTGCCGCTGCAGCACTGCCATTGACCATTCTCAGGGGCTGCGGCTGAGCCTGCGATTGCTGCTGCTGCTGTTGTTCCCACACAGGCGGATCTGGCGCAGATCTTCTGGGAACCGTGCCACCATTGGCCATGGGCGAGCGGTTTTCTCCTCCATTGCTATTCCCGCTGTTCGAATGGAGTCGCATCCGTGCTCGCACTCCGCCGTAAATCATGCAACTACGACCTGCGGCCGCATCGCTGACCATTGCCGGATTGACCGTTTGGACGGGTGGATTGCCATTCTGTTGGACCGCCGCTCCCTGGATTTGCAGCTTGCTCATGTCCAGCTTGAGGCCATTGAGGATGGCCACCAGCTCTCCGCTCTTCGTCTGTCGGTTGTCCGACTTGCTGGTGACGAACAGATCAATGGTTAGTTCGAGGAACTCGCAGCGGCCATTGTAGTGCTGCAGGATGTGCGCCAGGTTGATGCTACGTTCGCCCAGCATGGCATCTTTGCGGAAACTGGAGTGATCCAGCACCTTGAAGTGTAGCGTGGAGTTCGGCGTGATCTAAGTGAGACATTTCAATGGATTAAATTTTGAACAAACAAAAATGTTAAGGTTTTATCAACTCACCAGCACTGTGAACTCCTCGTTCCACTTGGGCAGATAGCTGTTCTTAACCAGGTCCGTCTTTCGCTTGCTCTTGTTGTCAATCAGGAGCTCCACGTAGGGATTCGGCTTGAGGAAGCCATTGTTGCGCAGAGAAGCCTCCTCGACTGTAAGGGAGTCCGGAAAATAATTAATTGTACATGTTGTTAGTTTTATTTTGTGTTGTGCTTGCTTACTTGTCACGCTTAATTGATAGTATCCTTGATTGGCACTCCCACTGGCCCCCGACACCGAACCCGATCCCGAACCGGCATTTAGGGTGGGATTGGGGCTGGAAGACGTCGTGGCTCCATTCAATGTTTGTCCGCCGGCCTCCATGCCGCCGGAAGCTGCTGCACCCGCTGGCAGCCCATTTCCATCGGCCATTTAGGGGCTGTATGTGTGGTCCGTCTCCTCCTCCTGCTACTCCTGCCTTCTGTTGAGTGACCTTCAGAGCGCCTCGGGGAGCTGTCGCTCTGAAAGAGAAAGCGAATATTAAACAGGGTGTATTCGTGGTAGTGGAAAGTATCGAATGAGAAATTGCGTGTTTGGGAGCTGATAAGATAACACCCGAACCCTGCCCCGAATGGTGACTCTCCTGCACACGTAAAAGTACTTCCCATATTAATACTCCCACAGAGTTGTATAAATTTATAAATTTCGCCAAAATAAAAGTAAATTTAACATACTAAACTGTATAAGCTATTTACCGAGAATATTTCAAGTTAGAAAACAAACTTATATGTATTTGCAGTTCCCTTTAAAAGCGTTTAGCTCTTGACAAGTTTTAAGACCTAATCTTGGGAGCAAGATAATGCCGCAGCTCTATATCATTATGAAAGCGACTAGCCGCAGATAAGATATAGGCGATATGTAGTATATAGTGTAAACGACAGTAAGGTAACAAAACTGTTAACGAACAGGCCTTTATTTATATTTTTTTCGAGCTATAAACTCGTCGAAACTGAAGGTAGCAACCGCTTTTCAGGCTTAAATTTTGTTTAATTTCGTGGCTATGGCTACAGTGTGTGTTTAGCCACGTAACATTTAGATATGAGATCAAAAACAAAAATAATTATAGATTATGAAAAGGAATTCCTTGTAAATATGCTTCCTAGCTGACTTTTGGGACCTATTTAAATCATTTTTAAATTTTATTTAGAACTGTAAGCTTATTTCTTTGTTTATACCATGGTAGTACCCCTAAATCAATTTAAACAAACCAAGTGAGTATGAGTAAGGGAAAGTAAATACCCAAAATAATTAACAAAAGCAGATAAAATAGGGTTTTTTAATAGCTGTGACTTATTTATGACTGGTTGGATTTTTTATTTCATTTATGGCAGGATTTCTGCATTTTCAACGTTTCTGTAGTACTTTAATCGGTTAAGAATTTTCCCTAATTTCCTGGTAATCGAATATATCATTCAATCATTAATTTTATCACTGCCTTACGTTTCTGGGGAAGCACTGTTTTCTGTGTTATTATTAATTTTCGCTATAATTCGCGGCTGTCTGCACTTTTTTTTGTACAATTTCCCCGCCGATTGCTGGTCATCTATAATTTTGATAGCAAACACCCAGACCAATGCACACACAATAGATTGTATAATAATACTATGTGGCATGCTATGTGACTCATCAACAAAAACAAGTACACCACGCGAAAAAGAAAACGGTAAATGAACACTGTATTTCGATTTCGGTTTCAATTGTTGAATGAACATTGCATATTGATTGAGTTACCGAACGACCAGTTGTTGCGATTTCCCTTATACTGCAGTTTTACTTAATTATTTAAGCAGTTATTTTCACCTGAGCAAGTGCAAGGCAATTAATTGGTTCTTCTTTTTTACGGTGATTACTTGGTTACGAAATTTACTATTAATTAATGAAACAAAAATATGTATGCTTTAAAGAATTTTTCCCTGGATGAAGCTCCCATCTATTCGTTCACCTTAGCGGGCGGTCACTATATTTGTCGATTTGCAGTTATTCCTAGTGAAATCTTTTGCAATTGGTTTTGGAAACTTTTTTGAATGAATTTCGATTGAGACATCACATGTGATCACTTAGAATGCAATTAGCACGCACTTTCCGGCTTTCTCGCTTATCTGTGGCGGATATTTTGTGTGTTTATCAGCCGGACCGAGCCGGGCCGGAGGAAGCCTACAATGAATATGCGAGAACAAAGGGGATTTATCTGTGGGGACAAGAACAAGAAGGAAAGCGAAAAACACACAGCAAAAGTAATCAGCAACAGCTGTCAATAAATCATGCACTTTCCAGCGGGGCGGGAGGGGGGTAGGGTCGCTCACTCATACACCCGCACTTGAACTTCCTTGACGTGAGACAATTATCGACCGATGGGCTTCAGTCACCCATACACCGTCACAGGGGCTCACTATCACTTACACTTCTCCACTTTACCGAATATATTCGTGGTCATGTAACGCACGCCAAACGCCAAAAAAAAAGTTGCTACCTCCCCCACTCCCACTCCATCACTCCCTCTTCTTGCGTGTATGTGTCTGAGTGTTCGTTTGTAATTGAGGCAAAGGTCGCGACTCGTGTCCCGCTCGCACCCACAGATGCAAGTGCTTTACCGCTTGGAAATGGAAATTCCAGTGCACAAAAGGTGTTTTTCGTTTGCAATTTCTGGGTTTTTCTTCGTTTAATTCTTTCTATTTGCTTTTACCTGCCGTCGACTTACCTGCTGCTTCTTCTTCGCTGCTACTTTTGCTCCTACAACTTGCGTCTGTGTTTGTTGTCTCCTGCTAGCGTGTGTGTGTGTGAGGGTTCTTGATTGATTCCCTTTTCCTGGCGATTTAATTGTTGGGTGGAATATTGCATTGGACTCGCCGTTGCCGCGGCCGCGTTTTCCCCAGGTCTAAGTACTCGCGCGCACTTGATTTTGTCGCATTAATTGTTTATTTGTTATTGTTGTTCGTCTTGCAGTTGAGCTGGGTAGAGCTGTAAGACCTTCGATATTACTATCGATAGTATCGATGGCGGTTGTGCAGCGCGATAGCTCGATTATTTTTCCACAATCGATATATCGCGTCGCAGCAGATGTCATCATAAAACGCTTATTTGGTATTGTTGTTCGTTTTACAGTAGAGTTGTGGAATCCCTAGGAGTGAACAAATTTACAAGCTTTCGATCTTAAAGATACGACTGTCTAGTTATCGAATAGACTTGGCTGTACTCGAAAGTCAGGCAGCGCTGGTTATTATGGCTCGTGGTGCTGCCAGACCTGTGAGTCTTGAGATCTAACGTTGCCACATATTTTTGAATATAAAACGTATTTTTAGTTACATTTTTTGTTGTTGTTTAAATAAATTAAAAATGTATATTATATTAAATAAAAATAAGGTTTAAACAAACATTTTATAAAAATCATAAATAATAAGTTTTCCTGAAGCAAGACATTTATTAAGTTAATTTAAATTAATTAATTGCATTCGGCATTTTGAGACTTTATAAAAAAAAAATCCAAATGCCGGCCTTACTTCAACAGTTTCTAAAATGAAGTTTTTAAAGGTTTAACGGTCTCAACTTTGATAAACCCAATATTTTATGTGATGTCGTAATATTATGTTAGTTAATGAAATAATCAAACCTTCATTAGTTTATCTTTATGGCTCTTTTAACAGTTACTAGATATACACTTACATTGCTTTTTTATTGCACTTTTAATGCAAACAAACTGCGCACAAAAAGTGAAATTTCCTAGATTCCCCAATCTTTCCAGTCACAAAAAGACAACTATTTGTTTAAACAATTATTTAGCAGCCGCCTAAATGCGAGCGCCAAGTTCCGTTGAGAGCGATGGCTCTCCGTTGAGAAAACTTGGCTGTTTGTTGGCTTCTGCCTGCCTTTTTCACACATTCCCATCGAGTTTCCGAGTTTTTGGAGCTTCGCCTTGGAGCTTCTTCAGAGCGAGAACCGCCTCGTCGCTGGAAGTGAAAATGATCCAAATTTAATATGCCGTCCGCTCTGGATCTTCAGTCATTCGAGTCGCGGGCTTTGAACGGAGCAGAGGCGGAAGTCACAGATTGTGGATTACGGATAACGAAAGGATTACGCGACCAAAGGATACGCAATGAGGCAGCTGCTGATATACGCGCTAATAACGTCGGGCTTGTTTTACTTTTCCGAAGGTACAAAATATCGAATAGCAAGTGCAAGTGCTAAACAATTAAGAGTCAGTTTGGTTTTCATTATTTTTATAATTCTTTAAAGAGGCATTTCAAAAACAATTTGTATCTTTAAATTAGAAGAAAACCGGGTTTAACGGGTTTTATACATATTTACGTTTTAGTTTTCTTCAAAGTATTTTAACTTCTTCTTAAAATAAAGAAACCAGCAATTTCTGAACGGTTTTTATTGTCAAATAAATATTAAATAAATTTTTGTAAAGAAAAATTGCTAGTAATTAAAATTGTTTTGAATTTAAAAACAAACATTAATGATTTCATAAGATAAACAAATAATTTACAAAAAAAAAAACCAAACTGACAAAACGCAAAATGTGTGAAAATGGTTTAGGCTTTCTCAGTGAACTTACCTCCATCTTGACGTGTTTCTTTTTCCTTTCTCTAATTTTCCGCTTTCCGGACTCTTGGCCAATCCAAAGGCAAGCCCTGCCCCGAAAAGACACGACCACACAAGACGCGCTGTGATGCCTTCTACAAGTGCCGGGAGCTGCCATCCAGTTCCCACGTTTGGATTCCAGTTCGTTGCACCGAGGGCCTGGTCTACGAGGCCAGCCTCGGCAGCTGCGTTCTGCCTGGCGAGGATTGGGAGTGCATTACGCCCAGCGAGATGAGCTCCACACCGTCACCATCGAAGCCGGATGCGGATATACTGATAGTCAACGACTTGGATGAGGCGGGTTTGCTGCTAAGCGATTCCTCCCACAAGGATGACGGCACGGTTGAAATTGTCCTGGACTCCACTCTGAGCAGTGAAGAAGAGGAGCCAGCGATTTCGGGAAAGAGCAAGCTGAATTCGGAGGAGCATCACTCCTCCTCCAGTCATCATTTTGACTCCAGTGGCGATGGCGAGCTGGTGGAACTAGACTCACCACCTCTGGTTTCTACGGCAGCTCCCCTGAAGCCCGAAAATCGCGAGGAAGAGGAGGAGACTTCCCCCAGCTTGGAGCACAGAACCGAGGTGGAGAAGCTAAAGGCAGAGCTCAAGCAGGCGGCTGGAGTCAGTGAATTATCCAAGCCGGGATCACCCATCGATCCCAACTTGACGGCACACTTGCAGAGACTCTCGCAGTTGATCGATGGACTGCAGCAAACATACCAAAAGACCGAGAAACCCCAAGCAGAAATGCGTCCAGACCAGTTGAACGCCTTCCTTGCTCACTTTGACATCAAGAATCGCTACGAGATGATGAATCCTTTGGAGCAGAGTACCAGCACCACCAGCAGCACCACAGAGGCACCGTTGACCACTCCAAAGTTGCCAGAACCCCACTCGAACAAGACACGGCTGCAGGAGCACTTGAGTCACCATCGCCTGGATCCGGAGACGAAGCTAATGTTGACCAATAACATTCCCTATTCCTCCCACGGAACCAATGGCCAGGGTTATGCCAACTCGCAAATAGTGGTTAATCGTCCCGAGGGTTCAGTGATGTTTGCTCTGCCGCCAAATTATGGAATGAGCCAGGAGCAGGGTGCTTATACCAACCATCATCCCACTCAGAGTCATGAGTACAGCGACCATGAGCCCAAGATATCCGAGGATACATTGAAGACTGTTCTGGAGTTGTCCAAGCAGATGATAGCTGCTCAAAATCTGCCCAAGGTGCTGCCCAATCCCGGCTACAATGGCTACTACCAGCCCATTCTGCAACCGGTATTCATGTCGCCGCAGGGTAATCCCTTTCAGCAATATTACGGCATGCCGGCTCCCTTGAGTGGGGATTACATGCAGCACAAGAAGCACTCCTCCACCGGCAGTTCATCCAATAACGGAGGCTATAACAAACCCAGCACAACGATAATACACAACAATGTGATACCCGTGCACCTGTCAAGCACGAGTTCTGGGGAAAAGGAGGTGCTGGACTCGTACGGCAATAGCCTGGGTGTGTATCCCAGCATGGACAAGCATCAGTCCAGTTCGAGTGGAATGGAGTACATGACCACGGCCAGGCCAGTTTCGATGACTACAATGGCGAGTACCTATGCCTCCTACGGTTCCCAGTCTCCATTTGGCAATGACTACACACTGACCACTCCGCGACCCTTTGAGCATCAGCCCTCGGCCGCCACAGTGGCCACCTTCTACACGCCAAGCCCGCATCTGGGCGAGCACAATGCGAATAGAGTTTATCAGCCCACGGAGAGCTATCCCACATCGATGAATATGCCCAGGCCGATGGATATGTTCCCGGGACCAATTGAGACGGACAGGGTGGCCATAAGACCCAATTCGCAGAAAATCGAAAGCATGGAGATGATGGGCGATGACGACTTGATTAAGGCCAGCAGCTACCAGAGCGCTTCATCATCGGGAGCTGGAGGCGGCAATGGGAACACTCTTCCTCACGTACTGACCTACAGCAGCGACATGAACCAGCAATTAGCACCTGGCGGCGGGTATCTGGAGCAGAGCTACAGCCATCATAAACATCAGCAGCACCCGTACATGCCTAGGCCCACAATGGGCAGCAGCATCTACAGCGATGCGGAGGGCAACATGGAGATGAGCATGTTTACCAGCAGTCCGAATCTCAATCCATTTACGGCGGAGAATATAAAGTATCCGGGTGGCGGTTCAGGATCTTCCTCGCCCAATGGACAGCTGGTGAACTTCAATGGGAACTTTATCAGCCTTGATGTCTTCCAAAAATCTATACTCCCACTGATGACAAAGACATCGGCGGGTTTGAGTGATCTAGGCAATGTGGAGGTCATCACCTGCCAGCCGGGAGTGAGGCAGCCAAATCAGACCGACTGCACGCGATACTTTGTGTGCAGCAAGAAGGATGGCAAGGTGCTGTCTTACTCCTGTCCCCCCTACACTGGTTTCAACAAGCAGACAAGGATCTGTGATGCCCCCACCTATGCCCAGTGTGGCAATGTAATGCCTGCTTTTAGTGGCTACACCATAGACACCAACAGGCGGCTTCAGATGGAGACTATCAAGATGCTGAGCGAGGCCAAGAGGAGGCAGGAGGCCGCTTTGAAGGCCCAGAGCATAGCAAATCTCCTTCAGCAATATGGAAGCAGCAGCAGCAGCAGTAGCAACTTCCAGCAGCAGCAGGTCAGCAGGCCCGGCATCTCCTCAAACATAGAGAGCGATCCCATGGACTCGTATGTGGTGAATCTGCCGGATATCCAGCTGGCCACCACCACCAGCAGGCCTACCATCATTCAAGCCAACATTGGAGGTGGTTTCGGTGGTAATTTAGGAAGCAGCAGCTCCTCCTCCTCCTCCTCTTCTTCATCGACGCCCGCCAAGAAGCGAAAGTACTACTGCAAGGAGGGCGACAAGATCCCGGACCAGACCTCCATCTCCAGCTACTTTGTGTGCTACAAGAATGCCCAGGGCCAGATGAAGGGTCACAAGATGAGCTGCTCCAAGGGCCTGCTCTTCTGCCCCAAGACGCTGCTCTGCACACTCGCCACCAAGTGCACCGACTAATCCCTTGGAAACTGGACAATTTTGTTGAGAATTTTTCCACAATTGCCACCTAAATTTAAGTTATTTATTCTAATTTTAGTTTGAGACCGAAACGAGACCCATTAAACTTTGAAACGAACAAAATAAACCCATGAAATATACCTGCGTCTTTGTTTTCTTTTTTCTTTTGTTTTGGGAAAGTTTCTCGGCTTGTTCTAGACCAAATAAGACCTTGCCCTTCCGGTTTCTGGGCTTTTTTTTAGCCTGAAGAACTGACCTTCTAAAGTAGCTACGAACGTGATATGTGCCAGGCGGTCACTAAATGTCAGGAGCGCAGTTCGATTGCTAAAGGGAAAAATGGGAAATTTAATAATAAAATAAAAGGAAAATGGAATTTTATAGATTTTATAGCAATCGTGCAAATACAAAATTTCTTAAAACTCACAGAAAGTTTAATAATTAAATAAATTTCAGGACAAAATGTTATAGTTTCCTAAGAAGCTAATTTATTATTTTTCTTTCATACTATTAAGTTATTTTTCCCATAAAAGTATGAAGTAATTTGCTCCTAAAAATAAATGTTTATTGCTTATTCATTCTTTCAATATTACTTAAGTACACCTTAGTCATGCTAAAAATAAACCTGTTAAGAAAGTGGAAGTGGAAACAAATATTGCAGCATTAACATAATAAATAATATATTATTCCCACCTTTATTATTATTTAAAATAACATTAAAGTTCTTTGCCCTTCGCAGGTACTCCGCCCCTGTTTTTAGCGACTCGAATTTCACTTTTTTAATGTCTCCATGGAGGCTTTTACTTGTTTATGTTTTTAGTGCGCTGCCCAAAATGGTTAACATTACTATTACATGAAACAGTTGACATTTACGCTCGTGATTCGAGATCTAGTTTAATTATAAACACTCATTCATTCGAGTTGGCATAAAAATGAGTGCAAATGTACCCAGCAAATATTTAAAGATTTTCTCAAGTTGTGTTGACCGGTTCACAGGTTGGTTATTAGCGTGGTTACAAAAAAATTGTCGGATGACATGTAGCATTTATTTTTATGGTAGACATCGGGAGCTTTTAGTCAAGTTTGAGGTATAAAAGAAATAATAATTTTTGAACTAATTTGTTAGCCGTTGGAAAATAAGAAATCATTTTTTTTAATATTTTTTACTTAGAGTTCAAGAAATTGATTTTAAAGTTAAGAAACTCCGCTATTGATGTCACGCCAATATTTATAAAGTAATTAATATTTAAAATACTAAATAAAGGCATATTTTACCTTATTTATAATAAATTTATAAATATAATATATAATTTTGTAGGAATTTCTTTAAATTCTGTATAGATCCCAAGCTGTAGTTTATTTTACAAAAAAAAAGTCCATATTTCCTAATTTATATAAAAGAATAAGCTAAAGTATATCCAAACTTATAGTAAAAACAATTGTTCCTTTATTTATTTCCCGCAAAAAATTAACTAACATCTATTTTCATAAGTTAAAATTATTAAAAAAGCAAAAGTGTAAAGGGCAGAGCCTTTCTTTATGTACTTTCTTGTGGTTCTTAGATTTCACTTTCAGCTCCGGTGGCTCCAACCCCGGAGATACCATATTACCTCTGGCAGATGAAGATGCTGCTTCTGACCCTGCCCGGAGAGATTATTATTATTTTAACTATTTTTTTGTTTGTCTTGGCGCGTGTGCCCCTCTAGAAAGTGACAGTTTTCTGTGCACACTTCTAGGTAAAATCCACTTTCTCCTTCGACCGCACTCATCTGAGGCCCTTTCCTATGCTATCCATACTCTAATTAGTTGCTAATAATTGTTTAAACGCACTGGCACACACATCAATTTAGGCACACTTGACGGGATGGCTGAGCACGCGTTGTTGTGCCGCCTAGAAATTGTTGATTTGACACTCACGCTCCTCCCAACTCTCACTCTGGACCATATGATATATATATGTGCATAGATATATTCAAATATAAAGTCGTGAAATAAGCCCCAAAGCAAGGTACAGTTCACAGATATGCCACTTTTCCCCAGTGGATACTATGGTTAAGTCAGAAACACTACTTGCGTAACCCTCCGGCGAGTTCATTGGCTTTCCACCAAGAGCGCCATTTCCACAGGTGACCTCTGGGGACCTTCACGAAGAAAGTTGTGTGTCGACTTTGGTTGGCAGAAGTATAAATATTAGCTGGTGCAATTAAACGAAGCAATATAGACTCGGTTATAGGTGCTTAGTTTTGCCAAGTGCATTGTATAATGTGTTATTGGAGGGAGTTCCAGGGGAAAATTCAGTTTTAAGTTAATTTCTTAATGATTTAAAGACCCAACATCTACCCTAAGAGTCGGAAGTCTGATAAAAATTTAACTTTATAATATGTCTTTGTGAACTTAGTTCTAAAACATTTAAAATATGTCCCAAGATATAATCCCAATGCAAGAAATTTTAAAATTAAACTCAACATTCCCAACTCCGTTCTAAACAGTTGAATTTTTATTATTTTTAACCATTTTCCAATCTGCCATCCTTCATTTCCATTCGATTGATATAAGCTTTTTAGAGTTTTCTCAACAACTACTTACAATTCCATTACATTTACTAATTATTAAATTGTATGACATCTTTGATTTTTGCTTTTGCGCTTTTCAACAACATTTAAAAACTACGATTCAACATTTGCTTCCACATATTGCTTATAAAGGGAAAAGTTTTTGGGAGATTTGTGCCACGATTTGGCCATATATAATATATGTATATTTGTTATCTTTCTTTTTTTTTCATTTAAAGAAATGCATATAAACATTGCTTTAGTGACTTTCTGTGTTTCTGTGTTTACAATTAATTAGTTTCATACAATATGCTACAAGGTTTGTTGTTTTTCTTTGGGGGTTTCATTAGCTTTGGGAGTTTTCACTTTGCAACTAACAATTTCCTAGAGTAGTTGTTGTTTTTTTGTTTGGTTTTACTGGTTTTAGTTTAGTTTAAAAGTTTTACCCATTACGCTTAGGTTGCATTAGTTTATAATACAATTATCACATTCCTTTTGATGATGATATATATACTCAGTTTAAATCTTTGCTTTTTGACTTCGATTTAAAAACTATATAGAGACTCGCTACTACGCCCGGCTAATCCGCGATTATTATTGCTTAGGGTTTAATACATATATATATCTAGCAGCAATGCAACTCAGGGGACGTGAATTTAATTGCGATTTATCACTAGGCAGCCTTACGGACTAGTTTCACTTAGCACTTAGTTTCTAGCATCTGACATTTAAAGCGCACAGAGAGAGGAACACAGTAGCTAGCGTAGCAGACAAAAATCAAAGAGATTGCATCCCTTCCTTCCAGCCTCCACTTTCCATTCCCATTCTAGACCATACCGAATCCCTCGCTGCCCTCGCTTATGGCCAGCAGCAGCGACTTCTCGAACTGCTCGTAGCTCTCGTAGTCCGGCAGGCACAGCTGGTTGAAGCTGTGGGTGTAATCGAAAAAGTTTTGCTTTGCGTTAAAAAATATAAATTCCTCAGGGAAGGAAAAAAACTTCACCCACCAGGTGTGCGCCGTGGGCAGATTGCCAAATGTCGGTGCGGCTGTTATCTGAAACTGAGGATTCAGCTCCTGGAAACCACCCGGCGGCAGCTGGGAACATCCTGTGGTAAACTGCAGCAGCCGGGCCATTTCCGTTTGGCTAAAGTTGCTCACGCCGGCCCAGAACCAGGCCAGAACCCGCCGGAACTCAGCCGAGTTGCCATTGGCAATGTGATGCGACTTGAAGTCGCTGATGGAATACTCACCGGTGCCGCACATGAGGAGCTGCAATAAAGAGAAAGAATTATAAATTAAAATTAATTAAATGTTTACTCAGGTTTACTCCCTAATTTATGACAAGTTTTCCTTATCTAAACCCACCTCCAGTTCATTCTCATCGAAAATGCTTAGAAGATTATCTGGTATTATGGAATTGAGACCCTTGAGAAAGCTGTCCACCTCATCCTTGACATTATTACACAGACGCTGCTGGGCCAGAGAATCCAGATACTGGTTCTTGGTGGCATTGGTCACCCGAGTCCTGGCCCCATTGGGAATCAGTTCAATGGTTTTGCTCAGCTGCCCGCTGCTGGCATCGTACATTTCCTCCACAAAGTACAGCTCCAGGGTGTCCGTGGCATCCAGATCAGTGTCCAGAATGTACTTTATCTTCGACAGATACAAGTCAGGGTCATCTTGCTCGAAGTACTGTGTAAGATAAAGAAAAGTTATTAATTAAATCTCTCTTAAATCCTATATTATTATACCTTATAGTGAACCCTTAGTCCAATGAGTTGGGCCAGAAAAGAGCGACTGAATCGCGCTCTTACCAGCTGGCGATAGCTACCTCCCAGGGCACTTTCAAACAAGCACTTTCCCACCATTTTGCCGGCAAACTCAAAGTGCTTCAACTTCAGATGGGCGGGACGCGTGGGATTGGGATGCACAAGAGCCTGATGCTTGTCGTGAAAGGTGCAGAAGAGTCCTCCGCGGGCATCGAAGAGGGAACTGCAGACCAGTTCGAACCACTCGCGACGCAGGCCACCCCAATCGATGCCCTGTTCGCCCTGAAATGTGACCTCAAAGTTGCCGCACCAATCGGACACCGAAAAGCCTTTGGCCGCCTTCATGCTGCTCTCCAGGATCTTGTCCCGCTGCACCTTCAGAGCCATCTTCTCGTGGTAATAGCTGGCATGGAACTTGCGAACCTCGTGATAGAAAAAGTCCTGCTTATCCTTGAACGTCTCCGAACCGCCAATGTTCTTCAGCAGAAAGTGGGTGAAGGTGGCAGCTATGATATTCCGATCCTTGGAGGCCAACTCGATCTTGGGCTGGGCTCCATCGTCGATGATGAAAACAGGGCCATGCAGCTGGGAGACCAGCTGCGGCAGAAAATGAAATTTGGTCGAGGGACACAGCCGAAAGGTGGCTATCCTTTTCGGAATGAATTTGAGTATCATCTCCTTGATGGTCACCTGAAAGATCAGAGAGTTCTAAGCCCTCTTACATTCCCCTCAATCTCAAAGGGTTTTAAGCTGACTACTCACCTGCTTGGGTCCCACATAGCAGAGCACCTTCCTTGGCTTGTTCTTGGCCACACCGAAAATGCTCAGCAGCTTGGCCTCATAGCAGATGTTGTGCTTCCGCGAGGCAATGTTCTTGTGCACCAACGTGGTGTCGCTGCCTGGAAGGGTATATATTTTAGTTTGGAGTTTTATGTTTCATTTAAAAATCATCATTAAAAACTCACTGCTCAGCACGATGATGTCAAAGTCTCCGTTGGGCAGCTGCTGGTCCCGGTAACTGATCACAGCCCTCAGGCAGGTGGGCTCTGGAAAGAGAGCGGTCACCGAGACCCGGGAGTTGACTCGATCGTAGGCGAAGGCAATTGCATGCTGCAATTTCTCCACGGCAACGCCATGCAGATCATAAACAGCCACTTGATAGCCCTGCAAGGGTATTGAGAAATATATATATTATATATTATTTAATCCTAAAGGGGAGCTCCCTCTTCTCACCTGCAGCGCCTCATCCGATTGGTTCTGGTCAAAGAGGCAAGCATTGCCGAACTCATCCCGCGGCTCGATGTGCATCAACGTTGGGGCTCCCGCACAGCAAATGACGGTGCTGGCCGGGCGTATAAATCTCGAACGCCTGGCATCAATGGCTCCCGGCAAAAAGGAACGCAGGAAGGGCGATCCAGCGATGTGACTAGCACCAATCAGCACCGATATCTTGTACTGACCCGCCGTTCGCACCGTAAACTTCACCTTGGCAATATTGGCGTTATTGGGATCGGTGGAGGAGCCCAGCTCGCTGATGGTCACCACCTTGCGTGTGCCCTCGGTGACCTCGACAAAGAACTGGTCCGTATCACAGATGGGGTAGGGCTGGCCATTGCGCTGGAAGAAGCGGACCACAAAGCACATGGTGCCGCCAACGCAGGCAGGATCCTTCCAGTCCCACTGCACCTTGCAGTTGGCGGGCAGAAGATATTTCCCAGTGACATACTGCAGCAGGGAGTGACGGGCCTAGGTTAGGGTGAAGGGAAATCTTTATAGACAAATTCAGGATTCCAGAAAGAGAGAGAGACCACTTACCTCTGGGGCCAGCGAGGGCTGCGTCATGGCAGCCAGTGTGACAAGGCCAGCGACGGAGACGGAGACAACGAGCATGCCGCCCCATGTCCAGGCGTCCTGATGCTGGCTGCTCTTGACCACCGTCGACCAGAGCTGAGCCTTCAAAGCGTCCAGTTGCGCCTTGGATGTGGGCAGATTCTGTCGCGCCCCAGACCACACCTGCCAATCCTTGCCTAAGATCTTGCTTGCACGCGAATCCTCCAGCCAGTAGACGTCCTCCAGAGAGGCAACCTCCACGGCCAGCAAACGCTGATAGTGATGCTGCAGTCGATGCTCGCGGAGCCACTCCCGCAGGATCAGCTTCTGCTGCAGGTGTAAGGCGGCTCGCTGCAGACGCTGCTCGTCTAGGGGCGGTAGCTCAGGCAGGCGTTCCGGATCGCCGCAGGACGAAAGGGATGAGATGCCTGAAAATATAAGATTTTAATTAATTAAATCTTAACAGAAAATATAATCTTAGTTGAAGAAAAAAAGCATACAATGACCTCAATTACTTATTATTATTTTTTCCTATTCGCGGGAGAAAAGTATAAAGGCGTCTCTTAACTAGGAGCCAACTTTCCTGGTAATTGAGTTTAATGGCCAAAGTTTGGTGAAACTTTTCCGTCATGTCAACTGTTTGCCGTTGTCATCATCAAGCAGCCGCCATGGCTTTTCATCCATCAGAAGGATGGAAGGCAGCACAGCGCGACTTTCAATGGCGTTTAAAATTAGTAATTTGGCCAGGCGACTACGTCAATGTCGAATAATCCTCTACTCCCTCCCTCTCGACCATGCTTCCCACCAATCAATTACACTTCAATTTTTGATGACTTAACCAATGCCAAGACGAAAATATCCTGGGAAAACGACATTTAATGCGTTGTTTGTCGCTTATCGCTGGTTGGAAATCGACAGCAAACGCCCCTATTTTCACCCTCCTTGATTTTCCTGGTTCCCTTGAAAGCTTAACCCTGTCGTAACACCCTTTCTCCGCCATCTCAATAAGTGAAAAACTTTCTTTTGCTATTATTGTATTTCTGTTGGTGTTCCAACTTTGACTTTCGGCCACATGAAAAGTTAAGCGAAGAAAATGGAAAGACAAAGAGGATAACTCCATGGCCCATAAATAAGAAAGACTTGAATTTTGTATGCTAAGTTGCTTGTTTCAAGAGCAGAAATAAGTGGAAACTTCTCAGAGAGTCATAAGAAATTATTGTTAAAATATTCATGGAAAAATATAAACTCTTAGTCATTTGTAGAGTCTGGAAAAATAAGTTCAAGTTGAAGTTTTTGTCTTTATGAGGGGTTTTTATTATATTGAAATTATTTAAATGCAAATCAAGAATTATTTTTAAGATATTTGAAATCTAAAATATTCTTTATAATTAAAGAAAATACTTTACAGTTTTTCTAACTTAAAGTCCCATAAATAAATAATAAAAGTTTGTAAGTAAAATGAACAAATGGGAAAAAATAATATAATAAATGGATATATTCAGGGAAAATTGTGTCATAAATTTTAACCTTTCTAAGGCTTTATAATATTTAATGTTTTATTTATATAATGAAACATTTGTCGTGGCAAAAATCATTAAAAAAGCCACCAGCAAAGCCTGTACTAATGAAATATCAGAGAGAGTGTCAACCAGAAGCCACTCCGGAAACTAAACCAAAATTAACCCCATGGAAAAGTCAGATAAACCGTGCTAGTTAACCCCGGTGAAATGCAATGCCAGATCACTTAAACCCGGGCTCCCACTACGCACCACAAAATCCAGCTAAGCCAGGAGCAAAAAACTCAACTTGGTTTCGGCCAAGAGAGACCACAAAACTAAAAAAAAAAAAAAAACAAAAAATAGTAGAAGCCAAGTTGAGCCGCAAAACGAGTAACGTGCAAACGAAGCCCAGACCAATTGTGGTTTTTTGTTAGGGTAGAGACGAGGGTGGGTTCCCGGGGAAAAAATATAAATAAAAAGTAGAAAAAAAAGGGAAAAAATAATAGAATTTCGCTTGGAGGAGGTCGGTGTGGTTAGTAGGCAAAGTTTGCGTGCCTGACATTCGAAAACGAATTCATTTCGTTACCAATTTCTTTCGTATTTCCACAGGACCCCCCAAAGCCGCATTTCCCCTCCGTCCAGCCGAGTTCCCAACTTGTTCATATTTCGCGCGAAACGAACGACTTCCGTTTGATTTGAACGAGGCGATATAAATACGTATATTCTTGGCCGCAGAAAAATGCCTGAAAAGTCCCAAAGTGCCAACAATGAAAAGTTACATTTTCCTAGGACTATTTTTGCCATGCTTTTCAGCATTTTCCTTCTCCTTGCTTCAGGCCTGGTTATTAGTATAATTAAAGTATTTCCATTGCATACCTCCTAATGGCACTGCAGCAAACGACCTTTGGCTGAACAGGAATTGCTAATCGGTTTTAATTAAGCACCAAAGACAGGGTGCAAAAATATCCCTGGGAAAGTCAGAAAAAGAAAAAAGAAAGGAAAAGCGTGGCAAGCTGACAAACAAAGCGAAAGGAGAAGGCCGCTAAATGAAAATGCCTTTTGAAGGTTAAAGCGCGACATGCAAGGATGGCAATGATGATGATAATGCTGATGGTATAGATGATGGGCATCCTGGGCCATGGGATGATGGGTGATGATAAATGTCAAGCGAAAGCTTCCAGGAAGAAGGAGAAGCAATGACTGATGAGGCTGACTTTTGACAGTTGAAGTAGAAATTATTCGAGAAGGAGCCCAGGTAGGCGGCACTCATACATAAATGCCCTAAGTGACAGAGACCCAAAGCTCTCAAAGGACGAAAAGGCCAGGCAGGATAATTCCTTTATCAAAAGTTACTTAAAGACTTCGAAATAAAAGTAATTAAAAGAGCTTAGCTTAGGATTTAGATCTATCAATGCTAAAAATTCAATTTAGTAAGCAGGGATCAAAGCTTCAAGTTGGGTTTGTAATTTACTTTGTGATTAATAAATAAAAGGGACTCATTTTTTCCACAAAAATATTTTGCTTTTTACATAGAAAGAGATTAAAAAATAAATATATTTTAAAGAAAGAAGCTAAGAGTGGAATAACCTTATAAAGGTAAGTGAATATTTGTAAAATTACCTACTTAAGTCTCTCTACAAAAAATGTATAATTTGTTGAGCTAGAAATAAATTATTGACATTAATTTTTCATACAAAACAATTCTATTTTCAGGAAAAGCTAAACAAAATGAATTTAATAATAAATGTGTCCTATTTTTCTCTTTACAAAATCAATTACTTTTGTTAGACGAACAACTAGGCGTATACTTGATATTTTCTTGCCGACTTGTCTGTTGATAGATATCTATATTTTATGAGCTTTGTCAGGTGGAATAAATTGATTTTCAGCATGTAGACAAATTGCCAGACAAAATTGTGCTGACTAAAGTCTATATAAAACATAAATTTAATCAGATAAATGTCACAAAACAAAACACATCAAACCTGTATATAAAAATTCTTAGTAAAATTATTTAAAAGAATTTAATTTATATTTTATGCTTACCCATCTTTTGACTAAAACACAACTTTAATACACTTGCAGGAATCCTTTTTCCTGTTGTCGATTTCAGCACACCGCCAACCCTGATGCTGCTTAGTACCATGGCTATATCATAGTTATTCAGATAGTCAGCCGTGAAGCCCTTGTAAGTAACATAGCTACGGATCATAATTAAATCCTGCCTGAGAGCCATATCCTCGGGCGTGCATTGCATCTGACCCATGTGGGGAATCAGTAAAAGGTCCCAATTTCCGTCTACGTTAATTTTGACAAACAACTCAAAAGAGACCTGCTGAGTTTCGAAATTCAGCCTCGTAATAATGGAGATTTCCCCCTCTTGAGTCCTTTGTTCGCTCATTAATACGAGGATAGCAAGCAAGCAGGCAGGCAGGCAGGATGCCAGAGCAGAGCAAAGCCTCGCCAAAGTGCTGGGCAAATGTTTGCAGAGCGAGCAAACTTGGCCTATTAGCCGAGGGCTACTTAAAGCCAAATGAAAATTTCATGTCCCCAGCCTAGAGGTACAGTGCGCAATGGGTATAAGCAGTTTGGAATTGATTTTTCAAAGCGATATTAACAATAACAAATAAGAATTTACGATCTCAACATTGTATTTTATATTTCAATATATATTTTTTTTAAAAGTTCAAGCTATTTTCTACCTAAAACCAAAGTTTATTTTACTTCCTTTTGGCTTAAATTTTACAATTTCGAAACGTGCTGTTATTGCCCCATGAATTCTTTCTTTTCAAGGGAAATGCAGGGAATTATTTTGCTGTTTATTGTTTGCTTTTGACTGTCTGCCCTCGCTTTTCTCCTGAATTTTCCTGCTCTACCACCTACCCGCTCGTTTCACTTCTCCTCCTGCGCTATCCTTTTTGTGCTTTTGCTCCATTGTTATCCCTGCATTGTTGTGCTCTTTGCTTTATCCTTTTTTATCGATTGTTCTCCCACGTTGGATGCTGCAGAAATTACAATTTGAATGACATTCGATCGCAGAGGAGAGGGGGTGGGACATAGCACAGCAGCAGCAGCAGGGAAAGGCCTGGACGATTAAGGTTGCCACAACAAAAGCCACAATATTTTCCTTAACCCCTATGCCGCACCGCCCCGCACATTTCACCCTTTGTGTTTGTTTACCAAAGTGAAAAATGATAAAATTGCCAGCTTCATCTTCCAACAAGGACGTCCTGTGGATGTGTGTGTTCCCCTGGCTTTCTTCTACCCGTCTCCTACTCAGTTAAGCACTTAGAAAAATAATATAGAGCGTTGTTTCAGCTTAATATCAACATGAGACCTATTAAAAAACATAACTTAAAATGTATTTTAGTTTATTTAAATACTAAAAAATATTTATTTATAACTTTCTGAAGGTTTGGAGTGCATTTGAGACACAAATATCATTCTCCAAGGTAATAATAATTCACTTGATAAAGTTTATGCACTTTTTCTTATTGAAAATATTTTTCCCTTGCAGCTTAAGGTTCTTCGCTTTAATATAATAAATCAGCAGAAAATGGAAAACAGGACCAGAGAGAGAGAGAGAGAGAGAGAGAAAGAGTGAACAATGTCCGATGACTGCACTCGGCAGCTGCAACAAATTCATCCACAAATATTTCATCTGCTTACAATAATTTATGTTTGCCTGTCTGCAGGCGACAGGCTCCAGGACTAGCAGAAGCAGCAGCAGAAGCAGCAGCAGAATCAGCATCAGCAGAAGCAGCATCAGCATCAGCAACACTCGCAAGAAACCATGAAGTGGAAAAAGTGGCATAAGCAAAGGGATGGATGTGGGTGCCAGAAGTAAGTATTTGCATATTTAATTTAAAATAAAGCGCACTCTTTGCAGCACTCACACACATTCGGATATATATAACTCATACAAGAACAGAAACACTCACCCTGGGCTTGCCACACCACTCGCCTCAAGTGGCGGCATAAATTCAAAATGCCACTTTGGCAACAGTCTCGGCAAATTACGTATACGCAATGTTGGCGCACACAAACAGCCAGAAAGAGGAGAGCCCGCCCATCCAACCAACCATCTCACTCTCATTCACTCTCGCTCTCTGTTTCTCTGTGTGTTAGCTCCCAAGTGTCCTTACGGCAAGCCGTGCTCCCCTCTAACACTCTGAGCCTCTCCTTCCGCCGGCTTTCAATATGAATTTCGCAATTTAGGGGAAATCTGTAGCCAAATACTATATATATGCCACTCAACTGCAGTTTAGATATGTGTATATGTACATGCGATGCGAACGTGTTTATATATTTACGATATCTCTGTCTACGACACGTACATAGGTTTATTTATTTGCATTTAATGGGTCGTAAGAGAAGGAAAATTAAGCTGAATTTAAGCTAGGAAATATTTGAAATTTAATTAGCTTAGGTCGTAAAGAGAAAATCTATTAATTACCAAATAGAAAAGAGGATTTTACTCAAGGAAATTATTAAGAAAATTGAATTTATTCCAACAATTAGTAAATGATAGAGCTTAGAAAGAGCTACAAGTTCAAGAAAAGGATTATATATTCAGTAATTTTTTGGTTCTTTGAAAGAGAAAGAGAAAGGTAATAAAAGCTATTACTTTATAAAAAAGTTTTTTAAATGATATATGTCTAATATTATTTAATTTATATTACTATTTACTTATTTTAAAGATTTGGAAGATATTTTTATTTAAAATAAGTTTTTCAAACATAATAATACTTGTAATAAAATTTAATAAGATGGGAAACATTTGTTATAAAATTAAATTAAATTGTAGAACCTTTAAATTTCCTCAAACTCTTTATCATTTAAGTCAAATCTCTTTTAAAAATCTTCGGATCCTTAAAATTCCACCCTCTAAACATCAAAACACCCTTGGCGACCCCTATAAAACTCTGTTTAAAATCTGGCTTATATCTCCAACTAAATAAATGCTCACCTAGACAATTCTCAACTTTCTATGGCACAAAAAGCCATTCCATTTATCTCGAAAAGTATTTCTATGGACACAAACACACACATACTACAAAAATTTGTGTAGAGCCTTGGCCTCCAGGGACAGACAGGACAGACAGGGCGATAGAGACAGCCAAAAGAGGCGGAGAAATTCAAAGAAAAGAAGCCATCATCACATAGTTTCCCCTTTCCCCAAGCAGCTGCAGTTTACCTAAGCCTGGACAGACAAAATGAGCGTTGCAATAAAATTTTTAAACACTCACACTTGGGGGGCAAACATTTCGAACAAAAAAAAGAAAGAAAGTGAGAAAAAATCACACAGAAGAGGGGTGAAAAGTGTTCGTTGGCAATTGCCTGCAAATGATGCCGCAGCTGAGAAAAGGAAGGCACAGGACCTTAAGGACGAGGATGACTACGTTGTTGGCAGGCGACAGGAAAAAAAAAGATAAAAATGCTGGCAGGAAAAGGCAAAAAGGAAAAGGCCAGAGCAGGGGGAAAATAGCCAAGGAGGCGGCAGAAAATGCAGATCACTGGGAAAAGCTTTTATGAAAAATAAGCAATAAATTATTACTTACTTAAAGGAATTACAAATAATAATAAATAAGGAAAATTTTAAGGCCAGATTTTGTAATGAAAATGTGTGGGTTTTAAATTCAAGAGACTTCTGTGACGTATTTAATATTTTACATATTCGAAATCAATAATCTAAATAAAGAAAACCCTTATGGTAAATGTTAATATAATTTTATTTTAGTTATTTTATAATTTATATAAAATTTGCTATCTGTATCTACTTTTAGGGAATTTCTCTAATATCAACACTTTTTTCTCTGTGCACTTTAAAAGTGCTGAGGATAACGACTAGACTAGGAGGTCCCATCTTGCACCTTTGACTTGGAGCTTCATTCGACCATCGACAAACTAACCGCAGCTGTTGCACCTGGCCACATCCTTTCTCCTGCACCTTCAACACATACCTTACACCGCATCCTTGCCTTTTTTTTTGGCTGCTTTACATTTTTGTGGCATCCACAAGCCGACAGCATCCTTTGCATACGGGCATACAGCCCGCACAAGCCGCATGGCCAACTTTGAAGGCAAACAGCTGTTCGCTTCTCATTCTGCCAGCTCCTAGGAAACCCCTTTATTCTGGGCAGCTAAGGATTCAAGGATCCAGGGGGTGTGACATTAAATGTCGCTTAATTTGAGTGCCCCTTGGCATCAGCAGCTGTTGCAGATGGTTTTTTTTTTGCCATTTTGGGAATGGGAATGAGAATAATGTTCGTTACATTTGGCGCTGCGGGCATAAGAAAACCACAAATGCAGAGAGGAAAAGCGGAAAATGCATCAGCCCGGAGCATAATTCACACCCAGGAATGCCACGGGTTGGGGGAGGGGGGAAGAGGGCAGCATTTTTCATGCAAATTCCTCAAATTCTAAGCGAGAAAGTCCAACTTGACGAGAATTGCTGCTGCATTTCTGTAATTTATTGATTTGTAATTGAGTGCACATTTTCGGGGGACTAAAAAGGCAGAGAATCTCAAGAATGTTAGGAATTTATTGAATTTAAAATAAGTGGAATAAAAAAAGGGAAGTACAATTTAATATTTAATTTGTTAGAAAAAAAAAGCATAAAAGGAACTTAGGATTAGAATAGTATTTTTACACAGTGATAATTAAAAAACTTAAGCAATTAATTGCCAAGCATGGGCAATAATTGTTTGTCTGTACATTATTTATATCATAACTACATATATTTTAATAACAAAATGTATATAAATTAGCATTTGAAGAAGTTATAAACTTTGTTGAAAAACTTTATTAAAGAGATAGTCATCATGGAGATACATAGTTTAAATGATAATAATTCTTTGCTAAATTGTCTATTTAAAATGTATTATTAATAATATCATTATTATTATTATTAGAAAAGTACATTGTAAAGCATTTCCTATTTCTTTTTTCCTTTTGCCTAATTTAAACATGAATTAATGGTATCCAAAGTTACTAAATTCTGAATCAAGGTTACGTCTATTTACCTATAAAATTTCACTTTTAAATCGCTAAATTTAAGTTTAAATAAAATTTTAGAGCAGTTACATTTGGACAAAATGCAAATTCAAATGCAATTTCGATTGGTGAATTAAAAGTCATTACAGCCACGGCTATCAACAAAATTTATGTGAAAAATATGCATTTTCACAATTGTTATGCAAACAACGACGGGGTGGAAAAAAAAACCCCCTTAACCTACTTTCCAAAAAGAGAGAATGAGGGAATGAGCGTAGAATGCAATGCATAAATTCCATTATTTATTCATTATAATAAGACCCGACCAGCCATGAACTTTTAATCACAATTTGCACTCGCGGACATAATCGCAGTTGCCATAGTTTTGTTATTTGATTTCTCATCTGTTTTGGGCAATTTAATTAAGCGCTCCGGCTTTTTGTTTCCTGCCTGCCAGGCGGAAAACTGCACTTTCCCCGGTCTTAAACGTGAAAATCCACAAAAACCAATTTGCAACTTTAATGTGCATACAAACACACAGACACACACACACGCCCACGGAAAAGCAGTGAAAAATCCACTGACATGAGCCTGTAACTTTTACCTACGCTTCTCCTATTTTCGCTGCTTATTTTCTAGGTTTTAATTTTATTTCCCCATTTTTTTTTTCTCTCTTTTATCTAAACTGGGTAAAGCGAAGCCAAATTGGGTTAAAACCATAATGCCAAAGTATTAATGTTGCACTTTGGCAAGCTGGGCGTGGGGGTTGGCAACCAAAAACCGCAAACATGAACTGGTTTTAGGTAACCGTTACCTCAGACCACACACACACATACTAGGATATACTATGTATATATGTATGTTTGTAATATATGTGTATATGTATGTGTGTTCTGGCAAACATGGCAGAAAACATTTGCCAACTGCCATCAGCACAGACTGCAAAACCAAAAGCTGAAAACTACAGCCTGCAATCGAGGCGAGAGTCCTTTCTCCCCCTCTCTCTCTCTCTCTCTCTCTGTCTCTCTCTTGGAGCCCCGGCAATTAATGGCCCAAGAGGTGAAGAGCAGAAAGGGTGGCAATCGGAAGTCCAAGTGCAGGTGCTAAAATTCAAATACCCTTGATGATCCTGAATTGAATGGATTTGTTTTCCATTTTTTTGTTTAATAAGAATTAAAATAGTTGATGTGTAACATATTTCTTTGAGTTTAAAATCCCTTTAAAGAGAGCTAAAAAATATGATACAAAATATTACATCATTATTTAAAGATTACAATTTTCTATAAATAAGTCCCTAATATCCTTAAAAAATAACCCCAGTTCCTGAAGAAACCCCCAGTGAACTTTTACTCACGTTCTCCTTGGGGGGGGCTTAGAAAAAAGAAAGCCTGCCCCTTTTGTGAAAAGCAAACACCTGCTCACAACTGCAATACCTTGGACGAGGGTATGGAAATTCAGTAGACGCAGGTTGAACGTGGAATATTTGCCTCATGCGCCTACACACTGGCACGCATACACCCACATACACACACATACACACACACACATTCTTCGCCCCTTCTGTGTGTTTGCGCTGAAAACATGGAAATTCGCATAAACAAATTTACACGAACGAAGCTGCAACACTTTGGCATTTTCCAATTGGAGTTTCGCATTTGTATTCATACGGGTGTGTGTGTGTGCGTGTATTGGTGAATGTATGTTTTGAGTGTGTGTATCGGTGAATGTATGTTTTGAGTGTGTGTGTGTGTAATAGTTGAAGGTCCTGAATGGAAATTGTTTATGGTGGAAATTATTTACTTAGTGCACATAAATTTCATGTGAAAAGTTTTAAAGTAAGAATAAAATTTTTACACATACATCAAGTTAAAAAATTATTTTAAAGCATAAATCTTAATTTAAAAATATAAGGATTTATATCTATTCAGTAAAAATATTACTAATTTAAAATTGAGGTAATTTACTTAAAGGTTTTATTAATATATTCAGTAGTATGTAAAATATAATTAAAATTGCTCGAAGCTACTTTCATTATGTTTTCTTTCTTAATTAAAATCAAGAGTTTAACATTAAAGACTTGAAATAAATTTTAAAGTGCTTAGTCTATATAAACGTTTCGAAAAAGAAGCTGGAAAATGATTTTCCAGCTTTTCAATCATCAATGACACTTATTGACATTGGGTTAATGTTAATTAATCGCAAAGGAAACAGCGGAACTGCATTAATGCAATCATTTCTTTTCAGTCGATAAAATGAAATGAAAAAAGGATGCCAATTAATCCTATCAGTTGTCAGCCATCAGAATTTAAGTGGACAATCTACTTAAAAGCTGTCATTAATGAGGTCGGAAGTGTTATCCTTTTGACACCACAATGGCTTTAAGCAAGGTTTAAAAATAAACTTAAAACCCGTTTTAAAGCAGCTTTCATTTCGAGTTACTACGATTCTTTAAGATTTAAGGTTTTAAGTTGGCTTTATATTTATTTCAAGTTAATTGTTATTTTTACTTATTTTTTACATTTATGGTTCTCCTTTTTAAATCTCCTTAAAGACCCCCAAATTGATTTCAAGTTTTCCTTTGGCCAAACACTGCAGATGTTGCATCATTTGGCTCGCTCTTTGCCATTTCAATTTCCCCGTCTATAACTGTGGCCCGGCGGGCAATGGGCAGGCCTAAGTCCCACCCCCGAGAGTCGCTTACACATTACGTGCATAAGAGCACTTTGCTGGCCATTTGCGTTTTGCATTTGCGGACTGGCTTTCAGGAGGCTCCTACTAAGCCCCAGGCTCCTCTGAACGCCGAACCCTCTCCAGGGGTTATGTCATTGGCATGCAAGCGATATCAAGCGAAGGAACAAGGAAAGCCGGGTGGAAAACAGGGGGAAAACGTGCTCGAACCGCACTTGACTTTCGTTTTAATTAGGAATAGGAATACATAAAGGAAAGCCTGAAAAGTCCGATTGCACATGAGAGGCTCAGCTCAATGCGAAGGTTAGGCAATTTTCAGTCGGAGTGTTCAAGGATTCACAAAAAAACACGGCAAGAAATTATTTATCATATTTTAAGGATATCGGAGCTTACAGAAATAAGTTAGGTTACACTTAAAATATAAATATTTATATTATAAGTCCCTTATAATAATTTTAAATATTTTTTCTAAATAAAGAAAAATTTGTAGTATATAAAATTACTTTAAAGGTCAATTAACAATCCAAATTTACACTTTAATTAAAAAATAAAAATATTTAAATGCTTTTTAATTTAATTTACACACCATTATCCTCTTAACTTATTCTCTGTGTGCCGTTTGTACGGCTTTTTGAAAGGGGAAAGCGGAAACGGAAGCACTTGAGAATGAGCGCCATATTGCGCATACGCCGCATTAGCCAACGTCAAATAAAGAAACCGAATTTGAATTTGATGCACCAGGCACATGCGGCAGCCCCTTCGCGTTCAAATTAATCCCACAAAGAAGCCAAGGAACTCACCTGAGGACGAGGACTGCGAATGGCGCATTGTGGTGGCCATGGCAATGGAATTTATTTCCGATTCCGGCGACCACATGCTGATCTCGCTGCCTTTACGCTTTGTCGTTTGAGTTCTATTGTTTTTCGTCACAACTTAATGGCTATATCATGTCTTTTTTCCTTTGTTTTATTTCGCCTTTTTCGTTTCGTTTTACTGCCTTTTGTATTATTTTGTAATTTTTAATTTATTAAAAAAGTTTCACTGGGGAAAGTTTTGACATATTTCATGCATAGCTGCGGATTACTAACGACCGACCGATGGCAGCTGCCGGCGGTGGCGGGGAGGGTGCTGCTTGGTAACAGAACCCTCTACACTTTTCACATAAGTTGGCCAAAAGTTTAACACAAAAAAAAAGAACAGAAAACAAAAAAAAATCACTCAACAAAAAAGAGGAAAATCAACGCGAATTGTGGAAAAGGGAACAAGTTGAAAATTGATAATGGAATGAAATGGAGTTGCCATAGCTTTTGGCTCAAGGACACTGCAAAACTTTAACTTGCCAGAGGCAGTATCAGGCAGGAACAGTGGGAGAACTTTAATAATTTATCAGTTTAACCAGAAATTTAAGTTTCTTGAGCAATAAACTAATTATATTTTATGATTTTTGGTAGTTCTGATCTTATTTTGATGTTAAATAATCCTAAATTTCTTTTCCTTAATTTATTCCAAAACCCTTAATATTTTTCTGTAATTAAAATGTATAAAACATTCCACCTTAACATCCTTATAGTTCATAATTTCATCATAACCTTTAATCCCTCCACAACTGATATACCCTTTCGAAAAACCCTGTAAGAACCCTCCTTTCATTTCTTCTTTTTCTCATTTCCTCTCTGTAATTTCGCAGTAATTTTGCCTTATTGTCTGCCAAGAAAATATATAAAACTTGGCAAAAGCTTTGGATTCAAAATGAAAGTTTATTCCCTCTATTTTCCACTCACTCATTCTGCTTGGGAAATTCAGTCTTCAGTTCCTTCTTGTGTTCTCTAATCAACTGCCTTCATGACCGCCATTAGCTGGCGGGAAAAGTGCCCTCCTGCCTGCCTTCATCCCTCCCCCCCGTTGACAGTCTTAATTTTAAACACATTTTCAAGTGGCAAGTGCCAAATGACAGTGAAAACAACAACAAAAAGAACAAACACCATCGATCTGCATCCTTGGCTAGGAGGGAGCAACATTTGATGGCTTTGTAAACCTCTCTCCCAGCTCTCAACCCTTCGGCCCGCCTCAAATTGCTGTCATTAAGTTGAGAGTGCAAGGAACAGGAGCTGCAGAGACAATGGCTTCTTGTTGTTGACCTGGCAAGGACAACTATTCCAGATATAGTATATATACACACACACATCGAGTATACGCCTGTTTTTCACATTTTCTCCCCCCTTTTGTATATAGTAAGCCCGATGTTTATTTACACAGCTGAGACTCAATTACAGTCAAGTGTGTGGAGACATGAGGCGCGAGAGGAGAAAGTGCTGAAAGGGAGTCCTGCAGGGTCCTGCTCTCTAAAGAGAAATTGCTGAGAACAGCTCAATAAAAACTACAAACGATTTGCGCGTGCCATTCCGACATGGATAATAAACAAGCATGTTTCCACCAGACGGTACAAAAACAAGGAACTGAGAACTTGTATAAATTGACAAGAAAAGTTACAAATGTATTATCAAATGCAAAGAAATAAAATTGAATTATTAAAGTTTTAAAGGGTTCCCATAAATTGTTGTTCAAGTTTAAGGACTGCACAAAAAAAGAAATGCTTTAGGCTTATTATTATTATTTTAAATATTTATAACCCTTTATCAAATATTTAAATCTATACAAATTTTAAAATCCGGAAACCCTTTAAAAGTTTCTTTATAAAAATTTGATCATCAAGAGCTGCAATTTTTGTTTTAAATTACGGAATTATTAACTCTTAATTTCATTTCAATTAAAATTCAAAACTGATCTCTAAAGTGCTTGCGATAAATTAAATGATAACCTTTACCATTTAAGAAGTTTTTCTGGGCTAACTCAAAAAAGTTCTCATTGTTTTTATGCCACAACTTTGAAGGACTAAAGTGCTATTTTCTGGCGCCATATTTTATGTGACTTTATTTTACCACAAAAACTATCTTCAACTATCTTTTTTTTCTCCTTCTTTTTTGTGCTGTGCCCATGCAATCAAATCCTGTCAGTGACTGCCACATCGATGTGCAAAAGTCACCCATCTTGATTCTGGGAGAACCGCAGGAGCAAAAAGACCTAAAGCCCCGGAATGGACAAGGCCAATATTTATTGATGGCACTCTCGACATTGACAGTGGGGCAAAAACGTGAGCAAAAATTATGCGCCAGCGCCTCCAACCGCTTTTCCGTTCCCTTTCCCTTTTTTCATTTTCCCGCTCCGCTCACAGAAGTCAATAATTTCGTAACAGCATCCCTGATGATGATGATGATGATAATGAACGTCATCATTGGCTTGGAGAAAGGTGGCCATTGATGGCGCCATTTTTGTTTTTGTTTGGCCAACCAATGTGCGATCTATGTGTGTGAATATCCTGCCCCTGCCTCAGGTCCTGCTCCTACCTCCCTGTGTGTGTGTGTGTGTGTGTGTGTGTGCGACGAGATGTCTGGTAATGCGAGCTGCTGGCAAAACTTTCTCTGTGTGTCTGGCATTTGTTTGTCTGCGCCTCGTCCGTGTGTGTTTACTGCCGGAATTTGTAATGAAAGTGAGCTGTTCATTTGCTTTGGGGTCAACCAAGTGGCCCACACACGTTGCCAACTGGCACTGAGAGAAAATTGAGTTGAAAAAATTACAGTTCTTGTATGGTTTTGACCCTTAGATTTGAAAGAAATTGTAAGGATGCAGAATACCCTTTTTAATATATTTTAAAATTACTAATAAATAAATGTATTATGTGCTTAAAATCGTGATATACTATTTTGGATGCACTTTTAATGTCTAGTTTCTTTTTAAAAAATATATTTTAAGATTCTTTTAAGAACTGGTCATTGTCCCATTAAAATTATCTTAAAAGTTCACTTTAGAAAAATCTAAAAAATATGTTTCCCTCTGAAAATTCAATTATCTGATTTCCCCAGTGCATGTCCAATCTGCCCTTCATTTGCCATTTCCCCTTCCTTTTTCCTTTTTCCGCCTTTTGTCTTGCGTGTAAAGTAAATGTTGGCTCATGCCATATTTTGTTGTTTTACGAGTCGACCAAATCGAGTAAAAAATAGACTTGGCCAGCAAGAAAAAACCAACACACAAACTCACAAAAAAAGGACTAGTCAGGCCTACGCTAACCATAACTTGTCATAAGTCCGGGGGGTTCGGTTGAGTTCTCAGGTCGAAGATACGAGTAGAGCAAAATATAGGCATGATACTGAAACTTTTATGACTACAAATTTCTTTAGTGGAAAGCCGGGTCGAAATGCGTACTTTATGTTAATGCCAAAGTTTTGGGGCGGGCAAGGATATCAGGTCCTGGGAATGAGTTGAGGTCGAGGGAAAGCAGCCGCAGATGGGGAATGACTAAGCCTGTGGGGTAAGAGGAAATGGGGAGAGATTGAGAGACTGCGGCAAAGTTTTTTAGCAGCCACAAAAGTGATGGGGTATATTGGGCAAATAACTATAAAACTATGCAATTTTTGATGATATTTTATGGGGAATAACAAGACAAAAAAGCAGTAAAGTTTTAAAAAAATTATAAGGCTGAATTAAAGAAACCTAGAACTAATAATTTTTTAGAGTGTTTGAAATGCTAATTCTCATTTTCTTGAAAAACAATTTACTTAATAAATATATCATCGACTTTTCCAGGGTAACCTAAGCCGGAATCCCTTAGCATTTTCCACAAACTCAGCTCTAAACTGTTTTTCATTTCCTTTTGGCTTGCTCATTTTTTTCTTTTTTTGTTATGGCCACTGTTATGCAAGTTGAAAATAATCTTTTGCGTTGAAATGCGCAAATGTTTTTTGTTTTGGCTCATACGCTTTGTTTGCTCATTCAAGGACACAACAAAAGCCGCCAACAATATGATAATTTACCAAAGAACGGGATGTGGAGGCTGCGGCTGAGTCTAAGGACTGCTGCTGCTGCATTATAATAATTGTGGCTGACAAATGCGACAAAAACAAAGACAACAACACCAGCAACAAGGATGTGAAAGAAGGATCTACAACAAAATGCTGTCGAGGGCCATGGCAATAATGATAACTAACCGCAGAAGAGCGCCGCCAGCGCCAAGGAAACGCACACAATATATGGGGTTTACAGTAGGTATTCTGTAAAAAGAACTATTTGAAAATTGTTTAGGAAATTTAAATTAGAACAAAGTTACTGAATTTTTTAAAATTAAAAAATATTATGAATCCTTTTAAGTGGCTCTCTTTAAAGAGACCTCACTGTGGATAGTGTGCGTGTGTGTGCAAGCGGAATGGCAGCAGTCAGGAGGCGTGTGTTTCCGCTCTGACATCTTTGGCCTACATAACAAAAACAGTTGCAGCTGTTACCGCACCGACAGCCAGAGGGAGAGGGAAACACCCAGAGAGGGAGATAGTGAGAACACAAGTGTGTGTGTGTGTGAGAGAGCAACAAGGAGGAAGGGAAGGATTCACAATGAGGCCTCTTGTTATTTGCACATGTGTAGCTCTTGTTGTTCTTGTCTGCCTTAGTGTTCTTGCTGGTGCCTACATACATATATCCTTCCAAAGGATACTATCATTTTAGTAGGAATTTAGTAACTGAAGGATTAAAAAAACTTCCTTGAAATTAAATGAAAGCGTTGAAAAGTATGCAATGATTTAATTTGTATATATTTTAAAAGCCTTTTACTGCGTTACTGATTAACATAAAAATCACTCAAACATTTTTTTTAAATTGTTTGTATTTTAAAAATTAATATTATAATTATTTTAGGGGAATGTGGGTTTAAAATCGGTTTTAACCTACAAAATAAAGCAACTTAATATAAACTTTCGAGCCCAAAATATTTCCTAGCATACTTTTCAGCACTTCTTGTTATTAATTTCAAATCCTTTGCTATTTGTGTGATTTTCTTTTTAGCCACAAGAGTATAGAAGCTTCTGTAATCCACATTTTACCCTTTTCCTCACTGTTTTTGTTTTGGCCTGCTTTTATTGCTGCTTTTTTTTTGCTACGTCTTCTGTCTTCTGGCACTTGTGTCATTTTTAACTGCTTGCGAGTCTCCGCAGGCTCTCAGTTGGGGGATAAAAACCTTTTAATTTGCTCAGCCGCACACTCCCCAATCACTCCCTCACTCTCCTCCTTTTTGTGTGGAAAACAAGCGCAATTTCCTTTTAATTTCCTTGCAGGCAGGAATGAAACAAAAGGAAAACAAACGAAAAAAAAAGGTTTTTGGCCCACAAACGAAGAAGAAATGGAAATATTTTGTTTGCTTTTCTCTGCCTCCGACGGACATTGGTCAATGTTTACCAAACAATTATTTCCTCTTTTTGTCGCACAAACTAAATGCTTCCGACCCTATAACTGTGTTTCCTCCCACGTTTCCCTTCGATTTTCCTGCCTTTTCCTGCATTTTCCCTTTTCAATTGGCCTGGCCATTTCGTTGGCTCTGCAAAAATGTTCGACTCACATTTTTGGCCTTTATGGAAATATGCAAATGTTTGCTTTACATTGTTTTTACATCTTGTTTTGGTTGTTTTTTTTTTGTTATATCAGCTCTATCAACTTTCTTCACTTCGATGGGCTCTATTTTTAGACCCGGAAATCGAAGTGAGAGATTAGACGACGGTTGATCAGCAAGGTTCCATGGTGTAATGGTTAGCACTCAGGACTCTGAATCCTGCGATCCGAGTTCAAATCTCGGTGGAACCTGAGTAGAAATATTTTTTTTTATATTCTTTCTTTATATTTTTGTATCTTTCAAAGTTTTTCTTTGATAAAAAATACTTATACAAACGTTTATAACTACTTAGTAAATGGTAAGTAAAAATACTTTTTGCAAATCGAATTTCTGCATTATTTCAAAATAAATGTTAATCTCTTAAAAGATGGTCTAGGTTTCCTTTACTTTTCATTATGTTCTTATCTTAAACTTAAGTCATGTATAATTATAATTTAAAACCAACACTGCTAACATATCTTATAAATACTTTCTGTTTATAGCTTTAAATTTCTTCCAAAATAACCGATTGAATTCATAATTTTACCCCTCATTCTTGGCCATTATGTAAGAACTGGTTGGACAACTTTGGCTACGACTTGTCTCGAAACATTTGGCCCTACATACATACATATACGAATCATTCCCAAAAAATTCCCCAAATGCCACTTTATGCATAATTGACCGCACAAAAAGCCTTTTTTTAGCCTCTTTCGTGCTGTTAACTCATTAATTAATATGCAGGTCAAAAGTAAATGCGATTTAAAGGTTAAGCAGCACGTGTGTAAATGGGGGAAGGGAAAATGCGAAGGGAAAAGCGACAGGAGATGAAAATTGGAGGTGCGACAACAAGGCTTCGAGTGGACATGGACACGGTCAAGTGCGAAATGGAGCGAGGGAGTGAGGGACGAGTGTCATCAAAATTAATTGCCAATTAATTCTTTATGAGCGGCCCGATGCGTCCGAGCCAAAAAAAAAGGAGAGAAAAAAGGGAAAACCGCAACAACAACGACAGTCAGTGACAGTAAAAAATAACACCAAAAGGGGAACAACACAAACACAGGGACACAAACACGCACAGGAAGTCAAACTTACACAGAGCGAAAGGACACGATAAGGACAATTCGATGAAGAGAGATCTTGACGGAGTTATGAAATTAAAGGAAAATATTTTAATGAAAGTTAATGAAAGGAAAATATTTTAATGAAAGTAAAGTATTTTAATTCAAAAATAATAAAATAAACAAAATACATAATAAAGCAAACAAACTCCACAGGATTTTGGAATTATAAATATTAACTCTTTTAATATTGCGAATTTATTTTAGTTTAGAGAACTTGGAACATGTTCAAAATAGTTCCTAAAAACTTTATAATATTTTTATTTAAACAGATATTTTGTTATATGAAATATAAATATTATTTTAAGCCCAGAACTTAAAGACACAACCCAAGTTAAAGTATTAACTTTAATTACTTCTGTTATTTAGGATTTAAAATATATTGATCTGCATTATAAAGGAGCCTGAAAACTCACTCTTTATAAAGTAATTGATGTATATTATTCTATTAATTTTTGTCGCCGTGCACACAGCACCCATTGAGTAAACAGCAGATGAGTCAGTCACTTTATTTGGATAGGATAATGGAGCACACGAGCCGAAAACACAACGGAACCAAGTCCTGCAGGAGGTTGGGGACCTATAAAATAACTGCGCATTGAAGTGTGACGATGAAATGGAGAAGGCGGCGCATCAGCCTCCCCCTTTCACTACCCCCCCGAAACACAGCCAACAATAAAAAATTAATATGCCAAAATGTGGAAAATTGTACGGCGCGAAATTTGCTCTCCTCTCTCCTTTTGCCAGCATTAATTTGTGGCCCTGTGCGTATTAGCAGAGATTAGACATGGATCATTAGCTTTGAGTGGGCGTCTCAATGGAAATGGGAGGTGTGATGTGGCCTTTGTGAAGGAGAGTTTGCCAAAAAGAAAATATATATGTATATAAACGAAAGAAAAAGGAAAACACGTGCTGACCGATTTAGGTTAGGGCTGCTGCTGCCCCTCAAAATTATTCTCTTTTTCCGCTGCTGCTGGATATATTGTCCTCGATGTCACGAAATGTTGTGACAACTTTTGCGTGGCGAAAGAAAACAGCAAAAATGTACACAAAATTGGAACAAAAACTAAACGCGATACTACACACAACAAATCATAACTTTTGGCGTTTTTTTGGCCATATTTATTAGGCTTGTCATTTGCTTTTATCTGTATGGTTTTTGTTTCTTCTTTTTGTTATTTGTTTTTCGTTGTTTTTTGTTGTTGTACCAAACTGAAAAAACGGGGGAAAAACACGGCGGTTTCCCAGGCGTCCTGGAAATGTGAAACCAGCGCGCCTCAAAGTTAAACCAAAACTGAGCATTTAAGGACATTTACGATTGATTTTATACCGAAAGCCAGACTCCGAAAACCGAAGCCGAGTGACACAGAAAACGTTCGTGTGTCCTGCGAGAGGAGCCGAATTTAATCCTGACTTTCCGAGGACCCTATTCGGAATGAAGAGCTTTCGCTGCATCTCCTGAGCTCTGAGTTTAAATACTCAGACTCTCGCCAAATCCAGCAGGTTGTTTTTTGTTTGGCGCGCATTATTAAAATTACATTATGATTAGGCCAGGGCACCATGTGCTTAATTAGCTTATTTCATTATTACCAAAAGGTTCGAGTTAACAACCCTCCTTCGAAATAAACAATTTTGGCCTAATTGCTTTTTGAGTTTAGCAGTAAGTTTAATGGGTTTAAGTTTCTGAATAGTGTTGCTTTTGAAGTCATGAATATTAAATAAAATCAATACATTTATTTATATTTAAGTGCTTATAAGTTTTAATACATTTAATAATATTAAACTATATATTTTAACACACTATTTTTCCATTTGAATCTTTCCGAAACATAAAGCAAGCTGGGTAAAATTTAAAAGAATATTTATATTATATATATTTTTTATTTTTAATTGAATTTAAAGATGTTTTCTTTTAGAAAGCATTTATACAAAAATAATCAAATTAAATTATATTAGGGATTTTAATTATTAACTAGGTTAATTTCATTGATAAAAAAATAACTTAAGAAAGTTAACTTATTTTTAATTATTATAAAATATACAATATATTTTACAATAATAATTAAACAAATAAATAAAAATATAAAAACTCAAATAAAATACACAAACAGATTTTTCCCACCGGACTTCATAAAAATATTTGCATATATTTATTAGTCATTAATTTTGTTTCTCCCCCTAGCAACAACTAAAATATTTTATCTTTAGGCGATTTGCCAAAAAAAGATACAATACCACAAAACCTCACAAAAATCTAAAAATAGATAGGAATTTCTGTAAGCAACTTTCTCTTCTATGATCTTCTGCAGCTCCGCTAAAGCCCACTCATTACAAAACTGCCACTTGGCAGCTTATTTCCATGGAGGTTCCATGGTGTAATGGTTAGCACTCAGGACTCTGAATCCTGCGATCCGAGTTCAAATCTCGGTGGAACCTGAGAGCAATATTTTTTTTTTATTCTTTCAGAAAATATATAAAAATGTATTCATTTTTTCTTTATTTCAACAAAGTAAATGAATAATAAATATTTAAGGAGCTGAGCAGTTAAGCCACTAATTTTAGCTCTGCTTAGACAAAGGCAAGATCAGAGAGGTTCCATGGTGTAATGGTTAGCACTCAGGACTCTGAATCCTGCGATCCGAGTTCAAATCTCGGTGGAACCTGAGAAGATTTATTTTTATTTTTAATTTTTTTTTTTTATAATTTGTGGATAAATAAAAAAGGTTTTTGATTTTAAAGAAATTTTCATATTTGCTTCAGAGAAAACCAGTTTGCTTAGCACGTGTGTTCTTAAGAGCTTTGGGTCTAGCGAACTTTCAAAGCTCAAATTGTCAACAAAGTACACGTGAGAGAACGAAACGAGAGAAAGAGAGAGAGAGAAGAGATATACAACAAATTATAAATATAAACAATAGCCGAGTGCAACGTTTTGAATGAACGATTAGGCAAAGGGCAGTTACTTTTGGCACTCAAAGACTCACCTTTATCGCGAAACAACTGCTTATATCCTCCTAGATTTTCCGACTCCAGCCATTCGTCGACACTGGGAAGGTTCGTTTCCGAGGGGGCGTAGGTGGGATTGAAGGACCAAATCAATAGCACTATTTTCACCAGCGACACCGTGAACATTAAGCTCAAAACCAACGCGATTAGCACTTTTAGAGAACGTTTCAACATAATCCTGTCAACTGCCAAGTCGCAATCGAAGTAAAGAAAACCACGTCAAAATCCGAATCCGGCCGACTCCGTCAGGCAGGCGATAATTTTTCTATTATGCGCCAAACGAACAACAGTAAATGCCAATGCAACACGAAAACTAACCATAGCCAAGCGCGCGTTAATTTTCTTATCTTCTATTTTGATTAGTTTGCAGAAAAAAGCGCAGAGGTGCAAAAAATGCAGCGAGAGCAAAAACAAAATACAATGCTTCTTCTTCGTTTTTGCATTTTTTATTGTTGTTTTTTTTTTTGGCTCAGCTGCAGAAACATCGATGTTGCTATCGATAATAAAGGTGTTTTGAATGGCGGCGCCAAGATTTTTATTTTCTTCATTTATGTTTCAGACCAAAGGTATTTTCAAAGAATATTGTTTTTATAGATTGTTTTGTTCAGGATTTTGGCTTATTGTTTTGAAATATGACAGGAAACGGCAGATTTTCTCTTTTTCACATCGTAATCAAAATCGTTAGTTTTGCCATTCACACAGAACTAAAATTATTTAGTAGGGACACCAACCACCAATCAAGTTTCAACACCACTGACTGACATATAAGTTTAAGGTTTTATTACAAATAAATAATACTAGCCTATATTTGAGTTAATAAATAAATTCAACAATCAAATCTATTTTATTATTATAAAAAACAAAATAAAAAAGAAAACAAAAACTGAAAAAAGAAATTTCGTTTCAGGTTCCACCGAGATTTGAACTCGGATCGCAGGATTCAGAGTCCTGAGTGCTAACCATTACACCATGGAACCGCTTGTCAGATAGCTGGCAAAACTCATAAAGGTGTTAGGCAAACAAACGTAAAATGCTGAACGAGCAAATTGTTATCTTGGTTATATGACTTTTGATATTTAAACTTATTTATTATTAAATGCGTAGTAATGTTATATAAATAAATTAGTGAGATATTTACAAGCAACATGTACATGATTTTTTTTTTCATTGTGGCCATATAAATTAATTATAAATTAAAAAAACAATTTCTGTAAATTAAGAGCTTAAATATTTTGTAATTAAAGAAATTTAAAAAATTTATAATAATAACTAAGTAAATATAAAGAAAAAAAGGTTCCACCGAGATTTGAACTCGGATCGCAGGATTCAGAGTCCTGAGTGCTAACCATTACACCATGGAACCGCTTGTCAGCGTTCTGTCAAATCTGATTGACATTTTTCACTGGGCCAACTTCGTTGCTTTTTTTCATGCGAGATTCAGAAGATGAGTGGCAGAGCCGAAGTCGGTGAAAGTTTTAATCTCAATTAGTGCGCATCCAAAATCAATACTAATTTTTGCTTTTCAACATTTTTTATTTGTTCAACTTCGTAATGTTTTTTTTTTGCGATTTTACAAGCACTTATGACTAATTAGAGTTGCCAGCGCGCGCATATTCCGTTTAATCCGTTTTTAGTTCCATTATCACGAGTCCGGGTTCAACTAAGCTCTTAGCCGTAGTAGGAGTAGGGGGAAGCATAGTATCCGCCGGAATAGGCATAGGGGCTGGCTCCATAGTAGAACTGGGGGGCGGGCTCGGGGCTGGCAATAGGGATGGGTGCAGGGTTGGCACGGGGCAGAGGTGCTGGGGCGGGAACGGCCAAGGCAGCGGCGAACAGGGCGGCGAAAACAACAACCAGCTGAAATGGAAAATGGAGTTTTGATTTAATAAATGGAAGTTAGTTGTTAGAGAAAGTGTAAAAAATATTTTTAATTTTTGAATACTCAAGAGGATATTATTTATCTAGAATCCTGAAACTCACCAGCTTGAACATTTTGTTTGTTTTGATTTTGTCTTGAGGACTTGAGATGCTTCTTAAGCGATTGATATTTGTGATTTGATGCTGGTCTCCACCTGTCAGCGGTCTTATATAGTCCTCAGGCAATAGCAAAAAAATATATATAAATAAATAAATTCGCACTCATGACTTATTTATGATGTCGCACTTCTGGACTCTGATCGGATTTATGGCCATTTCTGTTTTGCTCACATCATTCTGGTAATAGTTTCGTTTTCTATTTTTTATTGTGATAGTTTTTTGTGTGACCAAAACAAAAATTTCCTTGTGCATTCTAATGACTTCTTATTCTTCTCCGTCAATCTCTAACGATGATGGAATCGCTATATAGCTATAGACTGGCCTTGAACGTGATTTCAGGCTCAGACGGGACATGGGTATAATCTCGAGCAACGCTCATTGCATTTTAATTGGGAATTTTTGGTCTCTAATTTGGGCTACCATTCAGCTGATTAATGATTGGCAGACATTGTCGGGTGTACCAAATGAGATTGCGATAGGGTTGGACTCGGATCTTATCTTGAAGGCACGAGCTTGGAGATGGAATTAATATGCAGTTAATTGTTGGGAATATGGGAGGAATTATTCAAAGTGTTTATTAAAATTATTTAATTGATTTATACAGATATTTTGGGTAATTATTTACATTAATACGATTTTTTATATTCTTACATTGAAAATGTAAAATTTCTTATTTGTTTAGTTTTACAGCAGCTGAAAATAACAAAAGACATTGGTAAATAATAGGACATTTTAAGGAACATGTCAATAGTTTTATTTAATTTAAGATATATAAGATGAATAGGATGGTACACTTCTTAGATACTCATTTTTAGGAAAGTACTCCTTTTGGACCCGTTATTTTAACGTGATTTACAAAAATTGTTTAAGAATAATAAGGTTACATTTATTATTACAAGAGATTTTATAAACAAAAGGATTATTTGTGGTACTAAGAATGACTTCATCATAACTTGCTCTTAAGAATAAAATAAGTTTAACTTTTGGTACATATTCTACAATTCCATATTCTAGGTATTTTTACACTTTGTAAAAATATGTATACCTTATATTTAAATAATTATATTTTAATGGAATATGGAAGGAGTTTTATTGAAGTAATGTCACACCCCAAAGTGATTTTTCTTATACAATATAATTAAAAGGTGTTACAATAAATCAAAGTCATAATTAATTATCAAGTCTCTCTGTGATATTAAAAATAATAATATTACACAACTCTTTCGCTTTGATCTATTTTTATTAATTTTTTTTTAGATTAATCTCCTCGACCGGAACAAATCCTCTTATTTCATCGACTCTGCTCTGGAGTGCAAGTGTATCACATACACAACCAAAAAAAACTGCCAAATCATGTATTCTTAAACTCCCAAATCGATCGGAATGACAATATAAAGCCAAATGTTTGCCGCAGGCCAAATCGAACCCGAAACCAAAGCCCGATAAAAAAAGTGAGTTGACAAAGAGAGAGAGAGCGTCCGACGGACGACACACATTCCGGGGCAGGGAATGGGTTGGAGTATGGAAAACGGATTTCTGGGCGGCGGGAGGAGCCACTTTTTCGTTGTTGTTGATGATGATGATGGCAACGATGCGATGTCGTCAGGCAAACAGATTAAGAAACAATAACGCTCTTTGTGCGCGGAACATTAGGCGAGCGCGTTAAGAGCCGTAATGAGCCATAAACTTGGCCGGCAGAATGCATATGGAATATCAAAATGCGAGGCAGTCAGCAGCGATAGAAAAAATATATACAAAAAATCGGCTTAGAATCCCCGTAAGCCCCTCGAAATGTTTGCTGCCTGTTGAGTGAATATAAAAGCCGGCAATTGTGCAAACATCCAGTGTAGTTCGATTCTGTTTGTCAAGTCGTAAAGCCTTAACTCTTCCAACATCATCATGCTGAAGCTGGTGAGTGTGTTTGCCTGCCGAAGGACCTGCCTTTGATACCGCCATAACCTCTCCCGACATACGAATATTCAACCTGGCATCGCCCTCTAGGTATTCCTCCTGTTCGCCGCCCTCTTGGCCGTTGTTCTGGCCGGTCCGGCTCCCGCTCCCCTGCCCAACCCGGCTCCTGTTCCGCAGTTTGTCTACTCCGCCGGCTATCCGGCCGTGGGCTACGTTTCTCCGTACGTCTACTACGGCTGATACAAAGATCGAATTTTGATTTTACTGAATAAACCCCCCTTTTGATATTGTCATGAATATCTGACTGTGTTTTTGATTTTTTAAAGAGATTGTAGGAGAAAATTCTGTAAGTTAGGGCTTTGCAATTTTTAATTTAAAAACATATATAAAATATAAGCTGCGGGATATCGGGTATTAATTTCAGTAAGTATTAGTAACATTATACACATATATCATATAGTACAAAATTTGTGATTTTATGGCTTAAAAAATAATTTATAAATATAATTTATTTCCAATGCCAGATAATATATTACATTTATAATATATTATAAATTATTTATAATCAAAAAAAGGTTAATAATTATCAAGTTATATTTGTTTTGATGAATTCGAAACATTTCGAATGTGGATAAAGCTTGAAAGCCATTTTTTGTGGTAGGAAAAGCAATAATTTATGGTTAAGATTAAACTTCACCTAAAACTTTCATTTATTATTTGTTATAATAAGTGTTCTAATTTTATAAAAGTAAACCGAAACTTGGTTTTTTTATGCCAGATGTGTACTATGTATAACAATAAGGTAACAAGAATCCAACTTTGAACTGTTATCATTCTAACAAAAAGCTGTTCTAAGTTTATTTGTAAAATATATGTAAAATTTATTTAAACGTTTTTTTGAAGCTTATAAAATTATTTCCAAAGTAACTTAGTCATTCTTAAATATTAGGAATGCTTTTTAAATTTTGAATACAAAAACCTCGCTTAATTCTTAAACTTTTCTTAAAAATGCTTTATAAATTAAGCAAAAAGCACAGGATTAGCTGTTATAATATTTCTTTATAGCAGGGATATCAAAAGTTCACCCCTCTTTTGTGCTTTCAAAGCTCCTTCCCAAACTCAACTTTTCACCCCGAATATCCTTGCCCCTGCCGGGTCCTTTGAAACATTTCGAACTGCCAAAATATCTGGCAACAAAATCTTGTAAACATGTTGCTCGGCGGAAAACGCCGACGAAAAGTGTGTCAACATTGCGAAGTTGCTGGCAGAAGAAGTTTTCCCTTTTCGGGTTCGACTTCCTGGCCATGGCGTTGGCAATGGGAAAAAGGATGCGGCAGGACGAGCGATGACTTCAGTGTACTTTCTGGCTTCGCAACGGTTCGAACGTGAGCACGGCTGCCGGAATCGGAATCGGAATCGGAATCGAAGGATCCGCGATTCGTAGGAGTCGCTCGAGGACTTCGTAATCGTAATCGCTCATCAGGACTTCGTCGAGCATCCGTCGACTCTGTCCCGCGGTGCACTTTCAGTCGAATCTCGACGTTCGCCTGCAATGGAACAGGGACTCGCCAGCGGCGGCTGCTGGAAGACCCAAAAGTCGGCCAACTAAAGAGCGCGAGAATTGAACGTGAAGCGTGGAAAATCGCCGGCAGGATATGTTTGCCGGAAATGTCCTACCCAAGCCGCCTCCTCGCACCATCTGAGGACTTCCTCGAGTGCCAGTGCTTAAGAAGAAGATAAAAAGAACCGCAAAACAAAATAACAAAAAAAAAGAAGAGCAGCAAAAAAAAAGGAAAATAGAAGAAGCCAAAATGTTGGCCCTGAGCTGGATGATGATGTCATGCCGCCGCTGTTGCCATTGTCCTGGCCAAAGTGAAAGTGGTGTTGCCGGTGACACATGAGAGGCTCAGCAGTCATGTGCCATTATCCCTCAAGTGAACAGCCTCGTAATTAACTGCGAAAGTCACCGAAAAAAAAGATAGAAACGCCGAGCCCAACGTGCAATAAACTCGCCTGCAAAAAAGTAAAAAGAAAGTAGAGATTTAGTGAAATTAACCATTAAGGATTATAGCCAAGTAAAGGATTATATAGCCCGCTGAGCCATGGATACTTTGATGGCGCTCTGCTCCTTGCTGTTGCTGCTTCTCACACAAAACGGTAGGATAATCGCAGATTCAAAATTATTTCAAAAGAAAAATGTGAAAAAGTATTTAACAGAGGGAAACGCTTTAGAAACAAACTCTTGCTTTTGGCCAAAATTATATTTGCTGCAACTTCCCCCCGCATTGTTGTGCTCTTCTCTTTGTTTTCATAATAATGAAATTCAAAGCTGAATGCCAAATGACTTCATTTGTTTTCTTCATAACTTTTGCCTCTCTTTTGTTTGTATATTTATGAGAGTGAGCCACAGAGTGTTTTATATGTGGATTTACCACAGAATTTTATAATTTCTCGAATCATTTATTAATTATGTGGCTAAAAAGTTTGAACAGGGATTTAAATTGGGAGAGGTATGTCATAATTTAAATATTCCTTTAAAAAAATATCTTAATGAAAAGTATCCTTTATTTTTTAGAGCATAAATTTAAATATTGGGATACTTTCTTTTAATAAATTCTATTTTTTAATAAATCTCTATTTGTTTATTTGAAAAAAGAAAGAATTCAATGCAAAATAACTAAGCTTGTATTTATTTTGTACAATTTAAGCATAAATTGTAGTTAAATATTTAAAAATAATAACAAAATTCTTATAATTTAATGAACTTATATTATATATTATTTATATTCAATTTATGTATATTGTTTTACATTCTTAAACTTTAAAAATTGAATTCTTCTTCATCTTTAGGTAATAAAAATTGATTAAAATTAACAAACTTTTTTTGTATAAAATTTTTCAACTTTAAAAACGGCATGCTTCACGTTCGTTCTTAAAAACAACATTATTAAAATTCTAAAAGTTTTTTTTGTATGAAACTTATTCAAGATTTTTTTAGTTTTATGCGTTCATCCGTGCAAGACAAATATTTGCTTCTTTTCTGGCAGCCACAAATCTGCTTTTAAATGTAGTGGAATCAAAGGGAAGAATTTTCTTTGGAAAATTTGTTTTTTCCCTGAAACTTCTCTTGTCTCTGACCAAACAAACACATCCGCAAAAAGAAGAGATTTTTTATTTTCCTTCTTCTTTTTTTTTGTGCGGCTACGCAATGTGGCATGGAATATTACACATACGCCCATTGCGCCCTCAGCCCAAAAGTATGCAATGGCAAGCTTGGAGAGACGGAATTGGGCCCAAGTGATACTCTTCTAAGCAAGCCATGTGTGAGGGCTTTGTGAGTGTCGAAGGAGGAACCTTCACCCAAATTAGCCCATGGCCATGTGGCCCTCGAAGATGAAACGTTTCATGGGAATCATGAGAAGGAATTCATTACGGCAAAGGAATAGCGTTCCGTGGGGGAGTGCGGAGGGGGGCAAAAAGGGCAAGTGCCCCAAACTCAAGCCTCTTGACAGGCTTTGAAGTGGCCAAGAGGGCAGCGGAAGTCACTAAATGGGCCGAAAAATATGTATAGAAAACTACATAAAGTTTTGAGAAGCAAAATTATATTAAATTTATAGTTTATTAAAGTTAGAATTCATTTTGGTTACAAAATTTTCACTATTCTTGCTTTTTTGAACAGATTTGTGTTTGCTGAAGTTTAAAATTAATACGACTACATTTTTAAGGCTTAATAAATATATTATAAATTGTGTTAGTTTATTTTTTTAAGGCGAAATTAATATATTTTCCTTTACTAATCAACTTCAGTGTATTTTTAAAGATATTAAAAGCCTAAAAATGTTTGATTTCTCAGATGAAAATGAATACTAGTTTCCATGCAAAATCATCATAGAAAATATTCCCTAGAAAAATATTCAAATTTCACAAAAAAAATATAAAAACATAAACAAACTCCTAGCTTTGAAAATCATCTTCCACCAACTTTATATTTCTTACAATAAATGAAAACTTTTGCAAGAAAATAGAAAGCTGCAAGAAAAGCAACCAGAAGAAAAATATAAATTTATGTCTAACAAATTCAGTTTACAATGATAGAATTACATTACCTTTACGATTCCACTTACCTCTTTGCTTTTTTCCCCTCGTGATCAACTCAAACTTGATTGATATGCAGCGCACAAAGGACCTAAAACCTTAACAATTCAATTGCAGAAAATGTACCTCCATTTGTGTATTATGTGTGTGTGTGTGTGTGTGCTTACGAATCCAAAAAAGGCAAATTTGAATTTTTATTGAATTTATTTGAACATTTGCTGCACACCCACACTCTCTGCCCATCAAATAAAATATTATTAAATTCAATTTGATGGATTTGTTGCTTGCCGGGCAAAGAATTTTCTAGGAAGCTTATTGATTGAAATGGAAAAAGCGCAAAATTGATAATAAATGGAATTTTGGCAAATCAATTGGCCAAAGTATGTTACAGTAGCCTCTTTGGCCTAAAGTATATGCTCCATAATTTATTACATTTAAATAATTAAGAGTGTGGAATATACAATTTTCTCGCTAAGGGCTGAAACCATTTAGGTAGACTATTAGTTCAAATACCCTTTGAATTTATTCACAAATCAAATATATTTTCACAATGAATTTGTTGACTAACTTTGGCATGGATTGGCTTAAAAATAATTTATTTTTCAAGCCCGGAATTCGGTTTTGTTTTGGCATTTCAATCAACAAAATGGAACTCAACTTCTGTTTCTGAATAAACTTTTAAACAAGATTATTTTTTTTGCAAACAGAGTTAAACAAATATTGGCTTTCTGCATTTTCGAATTTCAAATAAATTTAATTTGTGCCCCTGCATGGTGCCTATAGATACGATTTTCAATATCAACGAATTTGATCTTTTTCCACATAGTTTTCTATATATGGTACATATCTCCTTTCAGTTTTTTTCTGCACAAAGGGACTCCGAGTTTTTTGTGTGAAATTTTAGCCAGAACACCTGAGGAGTCAAGGGAAATGTCAAAAAGGGGATTTGGTTGCTGGGCGAGGCGTAAAACATAAATAAAAAATAGGGTTACGTGTTGGGGAATTGAGGAATTGGCTGCTTTGGGAAGGCTCATAAAAATTTGATGAAATCATAGATGGTTAAAAGAAGCTATAAAAGCCATAAGTTTTTAATTAATTAGTTTTTTAAAATTCTAGTGAATTTCTTGACCTTAAATATCTCATAAAAAACAAACTTCCTTTAATAATAATAATTATTAATTTAAAGACAACGATGTATCATTATTTATTTGATTATTTTTTTGAATATTTTACAATTCCTTGTTTATATTTTTGTATGTTTCTTCCAGAAACTATTTATAAAAGACTATATTTTTTATATTAGAATTGTAAAACCTATTTTCTTCTTAATAAATTGTTACTCTTGTAGGGCTCTCAACTATTTCATTTTCATAATATCCATCAAGGAAGTACAAGAAAAGAATTTCCATTAAAACGGATGCAACACAAGCAGAAATGGGTCTAAGAGGGGGTGGGTTAAGGAGCAAAAGAGATGGGTTAATCAGTTGCCTTGCATATTTCATAAGAAATATAAATGTCTGTGTATATAGAGGAAGGATTCATTCATTCACTGGCCGCTGCCTCCCAAAAGCTAATTAAATTCAAGCCAAAAGGGAAATAAAAGCAAGGATAAGTCCAGAAGAAGAAAAAAACATAATGTTGGCCTGTCCATATAAATTATGATTATTTTTTATGACCTCGGCTTGCCCATTTTGTGTAGCACCCTCACTCCCCTGAACCCCTTGAGAGAGTGATAAATTTAATGCAAAAAGCTATGCAATTTTTTGTTTCCCCTTTTTTGCAGCTGCAATCCTTGGGCAGCTGGACGACAGCATCAGGGGGAGCGGCAGCCCGCCGCTGCCCGCCAGGATAACCGCCGTCACACCACCGCTCCGCCTGCAGCCGTCGACGCCATCAATAACGCATTTTGTAAATGAGTCCTTCATCATCTTCTGCCAGACAGTACAAAAGGATATCGACACCAAGTGGCGTGATCCCCGCGGACAGACCCGGGAGAACACCAAGGGGCGCGTCCACATCGAGAAGAAGACGGGTAAGTGGTGGCTGTAATGACCTAGCGAAGTGGCCAGTGGCACAGACATCCACATTATCCACTGCATAAAGTCGGCACCACTCCACGGGTAGTGGCTGCTCTCTTTCTCTCTCTATGCAAATATATGGCACTTGGCACTTAACAACCAACATAAATTGTGGTTGGAACTACTTTAAGGTGAATTATAGTTGAGGGCTTATTAAATCTTGGCAAGAATGGGGTGCTGTAATCTTTTTTAAACAAAAAATAATTGGAAAAGGTGTAGGAAAGAGTAATTAAATGAAAAGGAAAAGTAATAAAGCTCTACAAAAAGTAATTCAAGGATTTGTAATTATATTAAAATTAAATTAAATGATTTTTAAGGGAATTTTTCCCTAATATCTTGACATTTTTAATAAGAAACCACATATAGTAGTAGTTAGGAGTCTCCAGAAATCACTAGGGTTTTTAAAGCTCTTCAAAAATTGTATACATAAATAATATTTCTTGATTACATATTTTATTCTTTACAATATAAAATAAAGTAATTTTTGAGACTTTATTAAGGCTTTTTAAACCCCTATTGAGTTTTTAAGCAGACTGAATGTTTAGGAAATTCATTTTTAATAAAGTATTATAATATTAAATAAATATTTTAAAATAATTCCAAGTACTTATAATCCTTTTCCATCTATTTCTTTTATAAGGTCTGCTGGCACTCGTCTTCGAGCACATCTCATTGGACGACATGGGCAACTGGACCTGTGAGGTGAACAGCATTGCTAATGGAAATCGGAATGTGAATGTTGAACGTGAATTCTTTACCTCCTTCGAGCTGCTCGTAAATCGTAAGTCGGGGGAAATAAGAACAAAAAAAAACAAAAAAAAAACTATAAAAGTATAAAAGAAATGAGGTCGTAAAAAGTGCTGCTGCAGAATCTGTTTACTTGCTTACTCAGTTGTGATTTTGGGACTTGGCTTTGGCCAAGAACTGTCCAAGACAGGCAAAAAAAACAAAGGAAAACGGCCAAGATAAATAAGAGACTTTAAATTTCTAAGATTGAATTTTTAAATATTTTATGTTTCCTACAAGATTACAATTTTTTATACAATTTAAATGTAAGACACAGGAAAAGGTTCTTATGCGAAAACTCTATAAATAAATAAAAACTCCTCTCTATAATATTGCCTTGGCAATTATCCCCACTGGAAAGCATCTTAAAACCATTTTCTTTTGCAATTTAACCACAATTCCGAGCAACCGCAACCCTCTTCTTTTTTTTCTGCTAAAAGTTTCAAAGCAATTTCCGCCTCAACAGGACCGACAAATCATTTAATCTATTTACAAATCAGAATGAGTACTCTGCCAGCCACATTTAAAGTAACTCGATGAACTACATACAAGACACACAAATTGTCAACTTACCAATCAAAGGGAGACCAAGTAAACAGCAAGGAGAGCCAGCAAAGGACATGACTAGCTGACTGTACATGGGAATGGGCATATCATTGACTGAATATTTACACAAGGAATTTGAGCAACGCACTACCCGATTTTCCTCTAACCGATTTTCCCCCATTCTGATTTTCACCCACAGAGAAAATCTCATTTGGCAAGACGGAACAAGTGCAGTCGGTGCGCGAGGGACGCGATGCATTGGTCAATTGCTTTGTGGAGGGAATGCCCAAGCCGGAAGTCTCCTGGCTCCTCAATGGCGAATACATAAACAGTAAGTTTAGACACTCGAAGAAAATATATAAACCTTATTTCTTATTAAGTAATTGTATTAGATTTTTAATACAAAAGATTTTAAAGTATTTTATAAATAAAGTCTACGATTTTGTTACAAAATTTCTTAATCGAAAGCTATTTTAATAATTATTTTATCTCAGACAATCTTAAATTTATTCTTTAGGTCTAAGAACTAGTAATTGCTTTCTTTAATTGCACTTCTGTAAAGATAATGCATGTCTTATTAATAGATAATATTTATATCTCTATATTCTATAAAACTCACCCAACTCCAAACCAAATAATTTCAAATCCTTAAAAATAATTGTTTAAAAAAATCCAAGCCATCAAAAACTTGGTGTACAATATAAAATCCCACCGCAATTAAATAAATTGAAATTTCTTGACGCAGAAATTTGCCACTGCCCAAAGCAAACTTGTTAACTATGCCAAACTACATTATTTCCCCTGCGATCCTGCTCAAACTCGTACCGCTCTCAAACCTCGTCCTAAACACATCTTTTTGTTTTGCAGCCGTGAACTCGTCGAAGCACAGTCGCCTGTCGAATGGACTGTACATCAAGAATGTGAGCCAGGCGGATGCCGGGGAGTACACATGTCGGGCGTTGCGTATAACACCGACTTTTTCGGATGCCGAACAAATAACGATATTGCTAAGGATACAACGTAAGTGCCATGCATCCCATCTCATGCTTTGTACACTATGTATGTAGTGACTGGGTACTGGTTTGGTCCATTGGTCAGCCCCTGCAGGACACTGCAAGGACATGCTACCCCACCCACTACGTGCCACACTTGATAATATTTAATCTAGAATTTATTTCGCACCCCACTTGTTGGCAATTGCATTCTCCTTGCTGCCCTGCTTACTTCCCTTCCTCTCATCTTGGCTTTTCTCTCTGAAAATTGAGCTGAGAGTTTGCAACAAAATCTTTTGCTGATGGCAGCTTAAAGTTATTTAGCCTCCCTCTCGGATTTTCCCCCCTCTAGAGGGAACGGACTGAACATGCTTCGTTGGCTATAATGAGATTTCCAAGCAGCTCCAGGCTCCTGGCTCCAGCTACCTACCAATTGAAGTTATCCCCATGGCACTGAGTTGAGAATTCCTTCCGGATGTCAGGGTCAAGTGGCTGGGAAATGCAAATAATTGATGCAAATTTCGTAATGAACATATTACAAGACTTGCGAGCCAAGTGGAGCTTGTGATTTGGGAATGGTTTAAACAGGGAGTTACAATTGGAACTGTTTGGGGAACATAAGATTATTTGTTCAGAAAAATATAAAAGAAAAAGAGTTCTTATTCGATTCTTTGATGTTGGGAAATATTTTAAGTAACTTCAACTGTAAGGTAAAAGGCTAGAAACTAACAAATCCATCTTGAAAATTCCCAAAGGGTTCACTTTTCACATTCCCATCATTTCTGGCATTTGTCAAACAATAAAAAATTGTCCTTTGGGACTCGTTTATAATGCTGACACTGCCCGGGGCGACAGGATTGGTACTATTTTGCCATCGATATCGGACAACATATGGCATCATAAACAAACCGACACCAAGGCAAGTAAATAGTCGTTGGGCAAACTCCATCGCAGCTTCAGTTGATTCATCCTTCAACCCGAGAATTGAGTTGCCGTCAAAATTGTACTAATGACTGCCGGACGAAGGTTTGCACAGACCAGACGTAATGCACTGAGAGAAACTACAAGGGCTTACAGCAAAAAAAAAAAAAACGAACTGTGATTTATAAATAAATCAAATCTGTAATTAAATATCATTTTTAGGATTTATTTATTCGGCAATACTTTCAGTTAAAAATATTGTGAAAATAAGGATTTACGATTTAGCATTTAGTAAAATCCTTTTTTATTTTATAAATTTATATTTAAATACAATATAAAAATTACCAGTGAAAGAAAATAAATTAAGGAAGCTGGGAAGAATATTTCTGTAATTTGCCAAAGTCTTGAAATTTTGTTTAATTAATTTTTCTTTGAAAAACACTTGGTTTTGGCTTTTTAATATGTTTTAAATATAATTTTCTTTGTTAAATTTAATAATACATTTTCCAATAATAAATTCTAGAAATTGTGCTAAAAGAAAAGTCTCCAAAGTATTCAATTTTTAGCGTGTAGCTAAAGCTAACCAAGTGAACGAATCCTTGGGGCAGCTATGCTGGCGCTGCAAGGCAAACAGCCGGCGAATGGAAACCGAAACTAATTTGCTGCCCAACAGCCAAGGCAATGGCACACACCCAGAGTTACCCACCGAATCCCCAGCAGAAATGCCATTGGGGGGAGATGGGGCTCCAGGCAGAAACAGAAACTGAAACAGAAACGGGGACCAGCAGATGGAAAGCTGCACAAATGCTGCAATATATAGGTTTGCATTTCCTCAGCAATAAACTTCAATGAGCCGCAGTGGCGATGATGGGCGACAAGGGGACAAGGACACAAGGACACTATACCACTATCGGGTAGAAACGATGAAATGCTAAAATGCTGCTATTAGCCAACGCCTCGGCGGGAAAAGAATGTCCTTCAGGGGGTTCTGGGTTGTTTCAGTGAAGAGTAAATGAGGTTAAGGATGGGATAATTAAAAGTTAATTACTTTAGCTGTCCGGATGTGTGTTTGGTTGTTAATATAAATAAGGGTTGAAGTATGTGGGAATATTTTTGAATATTATAGTAAATATTAAATTAAAATAAATGTTAAATGTTTCCAACTGAGAAATTGTTTATAAAAATTAATCAATATCTGCATATTTGTTTAGTTTAACGTATTAATACCCAAGATATATTTTCTCTTGTCTTTAAAATGCACTCTTCCTTATAAAATGTTTGTTTATTTTCTTAAAACTATCACTTATCTGTTGAATTTTCCCCCAAGGCCAAACAAGTTTCTTCCCCAAACAAAAAAAAAAGGAAAAGCTGAGAGAACACAATTTCCAGCAGAGCCTGATTCAATTTCCCCGATACTCTGTACATTTCTTACTCGCTTTCCATTCCTTGGCTCTGGGTTATAAACAAGTTTTTTTTTTCGTGAGGGAGAAGAAAGTGAAGGAAAGTGTTCCTTGCATCGAGTGAAAACCAAAATGGAAGAGTAAAAGAATGACAAAACTCTATTGTTCAAATGATTTGATTATTGCGGATTTTTTTTTTCTCTCCAATTTGTGGACAGGCAACAAAGGCCTTCGTTTGTTTTTGAATATTTTGTATTTTAGCTTAAAGGAAATATTTAAAAATTTGAGCATTAAAATAAAAGCCTTTGCAGATGTTTTTTGTCTAAGTCGCAGTTGAAGACTTTGAGATCTGTATCTAGCCCCCATATCTTCCATTCTGCCACCTTGCCGAGAGTGTGAGCTGATGTATGAACAAACAGAACTAGGCCGAAGTTTTCAGAACTCAATATACGGGCTTGAAGCAAACACTTGAAGAATATCTTTGTAAAAATAGAAGATTTCAAATAAAATAAAATATTTTATTAAATAATAAAACATCAAACCAAAAAGAATATTTAAAAGAGGAAAAATAAAAAATGAAAAATAGTAAACAAAAATTATAAGAAATCTCCAAATATACAAAAGATCTTTACAAAATTTTGACTTGAATATAAGCACTTTTCTTCCAGTGCCCCCACACACACTCTCTCTCTCTCTGCTATAACCTCCAGTTTACACCTCTTCTCTGACACTTCTGCAGATAAACCCCACTGGTTCTACAACGAGACAATGCCGGTGCAGTTTGCCTATGTGGGCGGTTGGGTCAACCTGAGCTGTGACGCAATGGGAGAGCCACCGCCGTCGTTCACCTGGCTGCACAACGGCAAGGGCATCGTGGGCTTCAATCATCGCATCTTCGTGGCCGACTACGGAGCCACACTGCAGCTGGAGCTGAAGAATGCCACTCAGTTTGGGGACTACAAGTGCAAGGTGGCCAATCCGTTGGGCATGCTGGAGCGAGTGATCCGGTTGCGGCCAGGTCCCAAGCCCAATGGGCCAACGCGCTTTCAACTAAAGAGGCTCTACACCGATGGCTTTGAGTTGGACCTAAGGACGCCGCGAATGAACAATGTCTCGGAGCAGATGCAGATCTATGGCTATCGGGTGGCCTACATGAGCCAAAGCGAGTTCAAGTTCAGTGCCAGTAATTGGAGTCATGCCAAGCAGCGGGATTTCTCCTTCCATCAAGGTTGAGTATTTATTTTTTGGCAAATTTATTTAATTACGTAATATGGCAGTATTTATATCATATATCTCTTGTTTTTTAGAAACCAAATTGTAGTTCCCTTCTATTTTAATTTATTTGCAGGCCAGCACTTTATTATCCCCAATTTGGAGCCAAACACCACGTATCTAATGAGGGCGGCCAGTCGAAATTTGGCAGGATTGAGTGACTGGAGTGCCGTAAAGACCTTTGTCACGGCCGCAGGCTGCAGCTGGAATCCGTCGCTTCTTTATCCCTTACTCGCAATCATCCTTGCCTCGTTTTGGTCATAGAGCCTGTCTTAAAATATAATTAAAACCTAACCCGTAAACCACATCCCTAGCTCGTTATTGTTGCCGCTGAGTTTTCTTCTATTTTTCGTATATCTTCTGTGATAGAACTTTGTGTGTGCAATTCACTTGAATAACTTTAACCCCCAAGGAAGTATAAAAAAAATGAAAGAATGCTTTTTGCTATATATAGTAGAGGAAATATATTAGTTACAGCCTATTGCCAATTTTTGCTGCCAATTTTCATTCATCAACCGCATTTTTTGTACGTTTTTTAAGAAAAACCCAAGGAAGTCAAAACGATTTTGAGAAGGTGAGAGAAAGAGGGTGGAATCCTTACGATACATACAATACATATGCATTGTCAAACTCTACCTTATAGTTAAATATGAAATGCCCAACTCTACATAAATGTTGTTCAAGCTAAAAAAGAAAAAAACGAAAAAAAACTAAAACGATATACAAGTAAACCCCCAAGAAACAAAGAAAACTTTGATGAATTTTACAAAACCACAAAACGAGAAAGTCCAAATTATTGATTATAAATTAAACGAAATGAAAGCAAAGCGAATCAATAATAGAAAATGGATTGAATTAGCTTAATTGAAGTGGAAAACCCAAAAACGAGAAGAGAATGGAGAGAAATGTGAAGCGATTTCCCAAATAAAATGAAATGTTTAGCTGGTAAGCAGGGCGTATGAGTAATATGAGAATAAATTCAACTGAATGTGTATAAAAATGGCTTTGATGTTGTCTCTGTGTGTCTGGCTTTCAAAAACAAACATTTTGTTTATTTATTGAATTATTTTCGGTCCAAAGGAGCAGGGAAAGGTGAGTTTTAAAACATTTTTGTGATATTTTTAAAAGCTTAATGCTTGTTTGCAAATAAATACTATTTTTTTTCAGAAAAATGCTAAATAACTAAACCTTATATAAGTCCGCTACCTCTCTATTTCCATTAAAAATACATTTAATTAATTTAAGCCATTTTGGCAACTAATTTCCGGCTATATCTTTACGCCAAAGGTGTCTCCTGATGACTATCTGGCGACCTTTGTTAGTCCGCATGGCCATCAAAATGTTTATCATATTCATTAGTGCAAATCTCGCATTGCCTCGGGCCATAAACATCAGGCCTCGAGGCCAGAGAACAAAAGCAAATCCTGCGGCATTATGGGTGGCTCATTGCGTATGCCAAGCACGCGCCCAATTACAAGGATACTTGGCAAGGACACCGCCCGGCTGCCAGTTACTTCCATACCCCCTTTCAGCGGCAATAAAAAAAAGACATAATAAACTAACTCATAAAAGTCAATAAACTGTCAAATGGCAAAACATTTACATCACTTAAGCATAAATCTCTCTCCCTCTTGGGCTCTGCATCCTTGCAGGAACCCGCACATATAGTATATACATTCATATATATAGAACCGATAAAAAGGAGGCGAGCATATCCAAGGGCCATTTACATAAGCCCACAAATTCGCCCAGCGATAAATGATCATTAACGCAATCGGCCGCCATAACTTATTGTATTTTATTTAACTTTTATTTCAACGTGTGCATATTTTTGTTCTGAAAAGAGAAAAAACTGAAAATTGTTACGGGTCAGCAGCCATACACCCGCAGACGTGACAACGTGAAACAAAAATAAGCAAATTATGGCGCACAAATAAATACAATTCATTCGTGTGTGTGCACACACACTCAGCAGTCAGGGGGAGGTATGCCACGCCCCCTTTCGCACAGTGGTCGATTATTAACACACGATTTATTGGCAATTTTTCAGTCACACCCAAGGAATGATGGAAGACTCTGCCGTGCTGGCCTTTATGGCGGGTGTTTTGATTTAAAGCTTAAGAGGTTCTAAGTGAAATATTTGAAAGAAAAAGGTAGAGATACAAATAATAAATTAACCGGATAAAAATATATTTTAAAATCTTTAAGTCACTCATAATTTTGTGTAGGGATAAGGCTTTGATAAATAAGATAAAAGTAGAAATTTATGAGATTTTAAATGTTTCTGAAGTGCTTAATGGCTATTTATACAATTATATATTAATATATTCGTAAGTCCCTAGGAAAATTAGAAAGTGATAAGGAAAGCTCTATAAATTATTACCTAGACAATTTATTAAATTTATATAAAGCTAAATTATGCAAAATAATTTATTAAGTATCTTTGCACACTTCCAAACTCCACAAATATTTAAAACAATTTTTAGTAAAATGAAAACTACACTTTAAAGCCACTTTAAACATCAAAAAATGTTAAGAGTTTCTGAAAGGTAATACTGCCTGTCATTCATTAATAACCAAAAGTGTTAAACAATCAGCGGAAGTAGCATTTAACTCGGTGTTGCTTGTCTCACGGCAACATATGGAAATTAATCGGCCTGCCGCAACAATCACTTAATGGTTGATATTGAAACCTGCCACGCCCCCATTTAAGCCATAAGTTAACCCACTGATCAAAGTCGGCCGCCCTGAATGGCGGAAGATGTCAGTTGCAGTTATTGCAGCATTCCCCAGGCTGCAGTTGCAATCTTTCATTATTTATAATTATTTTTTACCTCTCTACCTTGTGCGCGTCTTTTGCGGGGCAATTAATGGGATTTTTTAAATATACTTTTGCATACATATAAATATATATAAAGATACAGATATATAAGTGCATATAGGTATAAGCAGGAGCTGATGGAAAATCGGTAAACATTATTACCTGGGCATCAGCAGCAGAAAGTTGCTCGTCCTCGTCCTGCTTTTGCTTTCTCTCTCTCTCTCTGTGGCTCTGTTGTGCCCGTAATCGTTTCGGTTTATTTTAATTAAAATTTACAATTAATACTTAATGAGTCGGGCGAGTGACATCAACAACGATGGCAGCAGCAACTGCCCCCAAACTGCATCAAATTGAATTTCTCCATATAAGATTGCCCGTTTGAGTGGCATGTGGCACATCAGCCAAAGTGCATGATAATTTTCTGAAAAGTAATTTCTGCTCAGATTGAATATATATATATATATATTTCTGGGTATTATATATACAAAGAGAGACAGTTTATTTGAGGGTAAGGCTTCTGATACCTTCCTTTTCTGGGGTAGCTTCTTTATAAATAAATGAAAGCTGTCAGCATATTTAATCGATGAAATGGCAAATTGATGTTGCTCTTATTTTTGGACTTTGAAATGCAATCAAAGATACAATGGTCACTAATTTCTCTCACCAAATTGTTTGCTTTTTCATTGTTTTTCTTATTAAATATTTATTACAAAGTCAAGGATCAAGAAGAGGTTCGAAGTTTACAAATTATAAATTTATTTATCAAGAGAAAAGGACGAGAATTTATTCGTAGATTTTGTTTGTAGTAGTAATATATTGTTTTAAATATAAGAATTTATTAGTTAAGGTTGCAAAATTATATATTTTAATATGTTTTAAATTAAAACAAAATTAGTGGAATTTCGATTACTTTTCAAAGAGTTGCTGCAAATAATAAGAAGATAAATTGTGCTTGTGAAAATTAATTTGGATTTTCTGAAGTATATTTTTCTTTTGCTTCTTTGAACTAGACATCAAATGGTGCTAAGTATATTTAAGAAACCATGAAAAAGTATCAGATATTTTCATTATTCAAATCAAATTCATTACCCACGCCCAATTTAACTGTTTCCTCTTTTTTTCAAAAAGAAACCCCACAAAATTCCTATATATTTTTACCACAAAAATTACTTTTAATTATTACTGAAACCCAAAAGTGCACTCACTTTCTATCCTTTTATAAATTTACCGTTTCCTGTAATCGAATCCAAGCCAAGTTCTGGTATTATTTGTCCGAGAAAGTTTCAGGCTTGATTTAATCCTTCAAGAGCTTAGTAAACACACACACACACCCACACTCCCACATGGGCATAACTTTTCTAATTACCATTTATGGCTGGTTTGTACGTCCAAGTTTTGGCTTAATTAAAGGCCCATTGGCAAAGTTATGAACAAATCATTAAACTGACAGTTTTGTATGCTTTCGCCGATAGGTGTAATAAATGCCTCTTATATAATTTATGCCCAAAAAGCCCAAAACTGAAACCGAGATAAATTTGAAATTGATTGGCAAGAGCCTCATGTGTGTGTGTATTTGAGTTTGTGCTGATTGAAGTTAAATCTTAACTCAGGTAACTCAATATTATTCCTCGTTCTGATCGAAAACTTAGGAAATTTTTCATTTAAAAATGGCTCACACACCTGCACTCAGTCCTATGGAAAAATAAAAATTGGAAAAAGGCTCAAAACTTCGTCTAGCTGAAAGTCCTTTGTAAAAGAGAGAGAGATTTTTGGGGGCAATTAGAAGAGGATTTTTGTTTCCCTTTTTTGCCAAATTGATGACGGAAATATCACCTCTTAAATGGGTCAGAAATGGCAGTACCCTTGCCCTACCTCTATATCTCTCTTCCTTTTTTCCTTTTTTCCTTTTTGCGGCACCATTGACATATGCAGGCAACTATGAAAAACCACCTCCATTTCCACTGCCATTTTTCTGCACTTCAGTGTCATTGTCTCTGCCGGCTCTGTATTTTGACATAGAAAACTTTTGCACCTTGTAACGACTTTTTAAGTGCCACCTCTCGCTGAAAAAAAAATCTAAAAAAAAAACACAGAACGAATAAAAAGTAGAGCAAAATGAATATGTAAATCCCGGACCCTTTTTGGTAACACGAAAACGAAATGAAACAAAAATAGGGTAGAACGCGTTGAAAATGAAAATAAATGTGAATATTTATGTGATTTATATATGGGATGGAGGAAGCTTCAACGGCGGGACTTTGGAATTCTCTTTGGGCCACCAAAGGGGGTTACATATATATGCCAGTGAGTGTGACTCCCGGGATATATTATATATGTGTGAGTGTGTCTAGACAAATGAGTGTAATCCACCCGCGTTAAGCTTTAAAAAATATATTTTAAAATCATTTTCAGTAGCCTAAAATACTAAAACCCTTTTAGGCACAACGACAATGAATTTGTTGCCAAAAAGTGCAATTATTTTACGGCAAATGAGAGAATCAATGGCATTCGGGTCTGGGAACCCCCTCCCACGTTGACCACCGCAAATAAACATTGAATACAGGCCAAAGCATTATGCGCTTATTTACTGAAACCATTGTGCTATTTATTTCTACCTTTTATTTGGAATTTTCTGGCATCACGCATACGCCGCATGGACCGAAGCATATTAATTGAACAACTCTTTGGGCGGAAATGCCAAATGCCAAAAAATACTCACAGCCCCCCCCATAGAAATACTATCATGATTTAGAGAGCTGAGTACGTGGCGTGGGTGGGTGTTGTTGTTGTACCACTCGCTCATTATGCAAATGGCTGCTCTTTAAGTGCACTAAATATTGCGCATACGCCGCGTGTGTCCAATAGCTATTACCATTTGCAATTCATTCGACCCATTTGTGTGTATTTGTGTGCTTAATTCAATATTTTATTTTGATGCAAAAGTTCAAAATGAAGTTTGCACTTCCGCTACAAAATATTCGTGAAAATTGGAAATGTTAATGAGAGGCAGCTTTTCCATTGCTCCGCGAACTGTTCAAACATTTTCACAGATAAAAGCGGTGAAAAATAACTTGTTTTTCTTTTTGTGGGCTGATTTTCAATAAAGATTTCACATCTGTTGAAAAATAAAATAAATTGTAGCCGCAAAAATTATTTTTGGAAAGAATTTTGGGTTAAAATTCGAGAGGAATACATTTTTAGTTAAAATTTCGAGATGAGAGTAAAGCTTTAAATAAAATTCTGATTTAAAATAAGAGTTTTCCCGATATTAAATTTCCAGTGACTTTTTTAAGAGTTTATTTAAGATCTTACCCCAATAACAAATATTACTTTTACAAAAAATACATTTATTTTTTCGTTTATTTGTCATATAATTAATTTAAAATTAATTTGATTTTAATCGCCGGCATTACCACAAAACGTAGCCACTGAAGTGAAGGACATTGCCGGATAATTTGCACATGTGCGCAAACAAATGAAACCGCATTAAAAATGTAGAGGTAATCACGATGCTAATGACATCGGCAGACAAAGGACTCGGGTCGCAGGACATCAGCCTTCTGTGGCGGTCTCCGTTTCAGTAGCGAAACGTAAACAAATTAAGCTATCTGTTTCGCCATTTGATTAATTGCAATGCAATGCAATTTCATTTTCTTTTTTTTTTTTTTTTGTTGCTCGCATGTCCTGCCATATCATAACTGTCAGCATCAGGACTGCAGATTGTTCCTGTTGCAAGTTTTTGTCCGCCAGACAGAAACGAGTAAAAACGCACTGCAGAATTGACAGCTCGTGGCAGAGAGTTCGGGGGCTGACATTTTTTGGCCATTTGCTAGTAGTTATGGCATTCAATGTATTTCCATGTTGTTAACAACGAATGACGCCGGCGCCGGCCGCATGCAAATAATTAAGATAACTGCAAGTCCCTACTGACAGCAAATGGGATTTATTTAAAATGCAAAAAACCGCAACAGGAGCGCATAAAAAGATGTCACTGGGGTTTTAAAAAAAGGGTTCAGAGGTGGAGAGCCCATATGTGAGTTTTGAGAAGAACAGTAGGAAAATCGAAATCTTAAATTAAATATATAATTGTAAATAAAAAAAATTGTGTGTAAGTAAACACCATTTAAGCTGCTTTAAAGACATTAATTAAATAAAATAATAATAATGTTATATAATATGTTATATAGTATTTTTAATAAATAGAATTTTTTAGAACACAAGTAATGTTTAAGTAGAAATTATAAATAACAAATGTCACGTGAAACTTTATGCAAATTAATTATTTGATTTTATTTTGTAATTATTTTTCTGCTTTTATTTTTGATCTCTTTTAAGCGGGTTGTTTCTTTTTAAATTCACTTCTTGATTGGCTTGCATTTAAAAAGAAACAATCTCTAGTTTTTAAATTGGGTTTTCCCTTTGCCAAATAAAAATGAAGGCTGCTTGAGCTCTACTGCGATTTCTCCTAGCTTTTCCCTACTCATCTATTCTTCCTTTTTCTCTCTTTTTTTCCTCATCATCCTAATTGGCCCAGCTTAACCCTGGACATGTCTTAAGCTCCTATCTCTTGGCCAGGACCATCAAAAAGACCCCCTAAAAAATGGCAGACTAAAAAGAGAATAGCAAAACTGACACACAAAAAAAAAGCAGACTTAAAGGGCAATCTACCCCAATCTCTGCCACTGAAACCATAACCCCCACATTATTATCTTCATAATGCTGCAACGACATGTGCCACAAACAAATTTCGAACTTTAGCAATTAATCAGGGATTTTTAAAGTTTCCCAACCACTAAAAGCACTTCAAAGCCAAAAGTTGTCAGTTAACCAAACAGAAAAAAAAATATATAAAAATTAACAGCAAATATGCGAGTGAAAATAATAATTAAAAAGTGAAGTTGGCACAGACTGTCAGTGGCAGGCCACAACTTAAAGTGGTCCCCTCCCCCCTCACAGCCCCTCAAAAGAGGAGGAGTGTCGCGTAATTAACAGAATTTAATGCCAAGTCAAACAAGAAAACTCGCTATGTGCAGTGACCAAAAAAAGTGACATGGCCAGAACCAGAGTTCGCTATTTATTTACAATGGCCAAACCGCACGGAAACGAAAATTGTTCGTAAAGCATTAACATTCGATTGGGGGCGGCAGCTGCAGTGTCACAGCGGCGGAGGCGTGGCAGCGGGCATACGAACGGAAGTTGCATTTTACTTTTAAATGCAGCGAGAGCAGAAATGTTTTCCATTTTCATTCTCGTTTTCCACACACACCCACACACACACACACAGACAAAAGAGAGATCTCCTCCGCACATGCTGCTATTTATGCAAGAAATTCTGTGCAGACACAGCGGCTTACAAAAAAGGAGGCTGCAGGGATGCAGGATTGCAGGCATGAAGGGTCTGGGGCGCGGTGGGTTAACTCATATGATATGCAACCCAAAAAATGGGCAGACTGGGGCTGGACTGCCACCAGCAGAGATATGTATAAGAAATGCACACACAAAATTTAAATATGTAAAAAACCCCACACACACATATTTTATTTTTTACTGACCTATTTAAATAAATTTATAGATCGGCATTTGGCCGAGATTAAATGTAGAGTTTTCAAAGGGATTTTAATGTGGGAGAAAACTTAAAAAAATAAATATATATAAAAACGGAAGTAAACTTAAATATTTCAAAAATCAAAAAATACATGTCTACAAATTCGTTCTTGGTAATTTTAAGTGCAATCTCTGCAACAAAATTTATTAAGCTTAATGCTGAAAAGACTTCAAATGAATACAAACATGAGTCTTTAATTTCTATTACACACTGCTCTAAAAAACAACAAAACATTTTATAATATTTAAAAAATGTTTGTCTCAAAATGACACAATTTCTTTTATATATAATATATTTTATTTATTTAAACAATATTGTTCTCTGAGTGAACCCACATCCGCCTACATTTCTTTTCATTCTCCATTTTTTTTTTTCTTGGGGTTTTTGTATTTCTCCCACCGCCTCTTCGACTTTGCCCACTTTTATGCAGCGTTGTGTCAAGTTTTTAAACGTCAGCTGTGTCTACAGATGGGTTAAGGGAGGCGGCTGGCTAACAGGCGCCACAACGATGGGTTAAGAGTATGGTTCCTGGGGCTTGGCCCACATTTCTTTTTGCAGTTTCGGACTGTCGTGCTTTATGCGGATTCATATGTAAATCAAGTGAAAACATCAGAGGAAGTGGTAGAGTTGCCACCACTTGGCGAGTTGACTTGCGGAAGCCCTAACCGGAAGGTTAAATATAGTATTCCGAACTTGGAGCTAGGCCTAGGGGGTGTTAGTGATATGTAACCTAGACTTGTAGGTATTTGTTTATGAGTTTAAGGAATAATACTGCCTTTCTTATTATATTTATGTACAAAGTAAAAACTGTACAAGTTTCTTTAGATTTTTAAACTTACATTAAAAGGAATTACGAATTTAAATAATATTTTATAATTTAATTCGGTCTTGTAAAACCTCTAAAAACATTTGAAAAGACTCTTGTCTTTGTATAGCGATTTCTTTCTCTCTGGAATCCCTTTCAAAACTCAAGAAAAATTCATTCAACCTTAGACCAAAATATGACTTATCTTTAGCACCACCAATCCTTAAGTTATACACCCATCTATAGCCTCTTAAGCCAGATCAAACTTTCTTGAGGACCGCAAAAATGTAAAATAAAAATAAAGTCTCAAATCAAAATCCAACTCCCGACACGGAATCAGAGTTGGAATTGCATTTCGAGAAATTCGTGGGGCAAAGTGAATGTAATAAAGCGATTTCTTTTGCTTAAATATCCTCGGTGCTGGCGCACTGCGGATAATTCTATCTGATGCACACACACACAGCCCACTATCTCCGCCCAACTCCCCCTGCATTATTTGCATATAACCATATGGCATTGCATTGTACGAGTGTGTGTGTGTGTGTGTGTGTGGGGGGGGGAGTATTTTGGTAGAAAAAGGAATGGAAATTGAGAAAACGAAATGGAAAGCTCGACTGCAGTTGATTTGTGTTTTTTTCTTGGTCTCAGCTGCTGCCGCCCCCTCAACAACCACCCCGTATTCTGTGCGATTTTTCTGTTGTTTTTTTAGCTTCTTATCAGGCGAGTCTTTGTTCGGCAGAAGAACGGAGAGCGAAATGCGAACTATAGAACGTAATCGAAACCGAAAGCAAAACATTGATGAGCATTGTTTTCAGTTGCGATAGAGCCGCTTACTCATTATCTCTGCAACTGAGTAAATTCAGCCCAAGGAGCTAAGCAGACATAGTTGACATGACAGACATAGTTGCCTCAGAAAAAAGTGCCGATAAAGTGACACTGAGTCAGGTTTCAGGATTATAGAATGTCTCCGTGACTGGCTTGGAATTTCTCATTCATGGCAACTTATCGAATAAAGCCATTTGAACACCTGCTTCTTATCAAATTTCTTTTAAAAGGTTTACTCGCAGCACACAGAGAAATTATGTGGTTTATTATCATACATATTTAACTTGCGATTTATATTTTCTTACTGTTTAAATTATACATTAAATTAAATAATAAATTGAGTGTATATTAATTTGTACAACAGAGGTAAAACGTTAGGGAAATGTTGGAATGTGTAGGATAATCATAATGATCTTCTAATCTTAGTATAACCAATAACTACATTTATTTAACAAACTTATAACTGATCTGCTAAAAACCCTTTGTCTCTCCTTTTATTTGTTTTATTCCTAATTTTCTCTGTGTACTAAATTTTCCCATTGATATAACTTATCTTCAAGAGCCAATATTAGAATGTTCATTTTATTGTTAAAGATCAATAACCTTAATATTAGCGCAGAATATTTAGAAACATATCTAATTTAAGCTAGCAATATTTTGTTCATTCTTAAAAAAAAAAACTAATACATAAATATTTGCAATTTTATAAATTCGTTTAATAGTTTATTTTGTAGAAAAGAGGCATCGTTAATAATGTCTTATGAAATCTGCATGCTTTATCATAATTATGTTGTCACCCTTTTGATCATGCAACATGCTATATTATCTTATCTTTGCTTTATTTTCCAATATAAAGATATCGACGATTTCTTAAGAATCGAAAATATAAAAATAAATACATATCCAGCTAAAATATAAATGAAAACCATTTTTCAGTTATTTTCCTTGATAGTCAATATATATTAAATTTTTTTATTATTTTCCCTATCCAAATTTTATAAATATTATTCATATTAATCCCCATAAAATAAGCTAAACTAATTCGCCTTTACAGCTTCCTGTTAATGCGTCTGTTAACTTGAGCAAAAGTTGTCTGATATTCTTCTGAGTAATTTTTGCCTTGTCTTCCTCTCATTTTCAAGAAAGCGGAAGATGCAATCAAAAGCAGACAAAAGGAAATAATAATAAAAAACAGGCCTACCCAAAATACAGACGACTTAAAGAGGGTAGCAAAACCAACACAAAAGTCAGTCCAATTCTTATTTCTTTTTTATTTTTTAATTAGATTACAATAAGAGAGAAAAATCTGAACTTGAGGCTTCCGCTCAGAGATTGCACACAGATTACTCATTCGGATTTAGCTTTGCCTCGGCATCTCTGAGAATAAATTACAAAGACTTTAAATAAACTTCCATTATTTTTAAATATTAATTAGATTAATTACAGAAAGAGAAGCATTTTCTTCAATTTACTAATTGAATTGAATTAATTACAAGAGAACGAAAACAAAACTTTTAAACATCCCTTAAATTTACATTTCTTTATTTAAATTTAGTTTACAATAAGATATCGTTCATTTATGATCTTAACCCGACAATTTCCTACTGAATTTTAGCTGGAATCTCCACACAGATAATGTCCGCAGCATCCTGATCCTGCAACTCCCACTTAACCAGGACAGAGACCTTCGGATAGGACTTCAAAACCGGAAGCGTGGCCGTGTAGCGATATGTCTCGCCCTTCTCCAGTGGACACTTCAGTCCGCTGTCCACACAGGCATCCGGATTCGCCAGAGGGAAGGGCATCTCAATGCCCAAGACCTTGCCATGGACCACGGTCTTCACCTTTGAGGCCACCTCGGCCAAAGCAAAGTCGATCGAGAAGCTGACCGTGGTGTTCCGCTTGAGGATGCACTCCGCCTTGGTGGTGTCACATCCCTCGATGGCCACCCGCGTGAATTTGCCCGTCTTCGATCCGCAATCGCTGAACTCCAGGGCTCCGGCGAAGGCCACCAGCACCGCACAGGCAATTACCGCAAACCTCAGCATTTTTCCTCAAGTTAATTGAATTACAAGGTAAGACTGATGTACGTGTGTTCTCTGGCTTTCGCTTATTTCTGCTTTTTCACCCCAACGCCGCTAAGAATCTACTAAAATTGCACACTGGCAGACGCAAAGAGAGGCCGAAGACAAAGTCAAAGCTTATTCGAGATTAAAAACAGCTGCGCGCGACGATTCAGAATGAAGGAGAAAGCTTTCTCCACCGATTTTATTATCGATTAAAACAAGTGTTAAAATTTACAGGAGAGCCATTAAAATCGGCGTTGATTTAAAATTAAAATTTTAAAACTCGTCTAAAAATGTCTTAAAATATGATATAAATATAAATTAAAAGTCTAATTAAAAAGGCAACTCTAGCCGAAAAAAGCTCTCCTCACGATAAATATCGATAGCGCACGAAAGCTATCAGACTGCAATCCATTTTATTTGCCGCCGCTTAGTATTCTTTTGAGAGCCAAAGGCGACAACATTTTCGCAATTACTAATTTTTAAACAATAGTACAACTATTTTGTGCATTTAACAATGTCGCAGATCTGTAAGCGCGGTTTGTTGATCAGCAACCGATTGGCCCCCGCCGCACTTCGTTGCAAGTGAGTAAAAAAGAGAGGGCGAAAAAAGCCCTGTATTGTTTTTGTTGTTTTTTGGCGAGAACACGTTGCAGATGCAGCGGTGTCATTTGCCAAGGTCATTGCAGTTGCCGGTCTAATTGCGTGTGTTTATGTGTGTTTGTTTTTTCTCCATTACTGCATAATTTGTTTGGCATTGCGAATCACGTTACACAGGATTTTTTATTATGTCAGCAGCAGAAGCAGGGGCTTCATAATTCATTATTCTCTCACACGCAAATAGAAAAAAAGAAAACTACAGCTGATTTTGCATATGTTTGGGTTACTTTTTTTAGTATAGCAACTAATTTCCTCCAATGAACAGACGTGTATTTATTTTTAAAGCTAATTTCATGACGCTCCATGGGACAGAAGCTATTTTTTGCTATTTTCTTCTGCTTGACAGAACATTCAGAAGCCGCATGATGAAAGCGGTTAGAAGATAACGAATTCTAAATGCGGTACAGAAAGTTTGAATAAACTTGTTGAATGTCAAGTGGACTGAATAATCTAAAAAGTTTTCTTTGATAAATAGAAATAATTAAATAGTAATTTAAATAAATGGTATTGCTCTTAAAATTTGTAATTTCTTAGCTTGTATTACAAAAATAAATAATATTAAATCTTTAGCACATTTAATAATGATTACAACTTTAAAAATATAACATTCCGTATTCAAAATATTTAATTCATTTAGTAATTACTTTAAAGGATATTTTAAATTTCTTTATATGAGACAAATGCCGCTCCTTAACAACGTAGGGTACTCTTGGCCAAATCACGCTTTTGTCGCGTGTTTTGATTCCTACATTTTATGGAACTACTTCTTAAATTATGGCGGTTTGTTTTATCGAAGAGCAGGCCGGTACCGGAAGGTCCCCTATATAATAATCAAACAAATCAGATCCAAAGACAGGTGGCACCTAATTGAAAGAGTTTAATTAACTTTGATTATTTCCATGATTTATTGCGGCTCTGAATAATGAGAGACTGAGAGTTCGGAAGGTGACTACGTCAGCAGGGGCTATACCTTATCGCTGACGTAGGCCTTAATGGATCTATATTGTGTGTATTCTGTAAGGCGTCGACCGACCGAGTTCCCATAATAACATGTTTACAGCTGATAAGAGTGGTCTATATAGTAAAGACCCCCATGTTCTGCCGGGCACAAGGCATTACCTGTGGGTGCAAAATCCAAGAAAACCTCCAGATGACTTTCAAACTTTAGTCATGAAACCAGAATGATAAAAGATAGCATACAAGTGGCCGGCGTGGGGATGAGATAACCCACTAAGCAATCGTCTAATCTACCAATTAAATTTAAAACAAGAAAGCGAGATAAGGAAGAGGTAAAGTAAAAATTCTAGGGGGGTTAAAGGTTGAGATTGAGGGGACGGAAGTGCATGAGATTTGGAAGAACTAAGAATTGCAAGCGGAAATAAGATAATAACATTATATTTCAATTTGTAATTTCTCTTCTTTTCTTTTTTAGATCAACATGGTTTTCCGAGGTGCAAATGGGTCCCCCCGATGCCATTTTGGGTGTGACAGAGGCCTTCAAGAAGGACCAGAACCCCAAGAAAATTAATTTGGGCGCTGGCGCCTATCGTGATGATAATACTCAGCCCTTTGTGCTGCCCAGTGTGAGGGAGGTGAGTTATTACCAACTTTTTGGATCCATACAATGTATAATAACATATATATAATCCCTTGTCAGGCGGAAAAGCGAGTAGTAAGCAAGAAATTGGACAAGGAGTATGCCACGATTATTGGAGTTCCCGAGTTTTACAACAAGGCCATTGAGCTGGCCTTGGGCAAGGTAATTAATTAGTTATTGATCTTATTATTCATCTTAAATTAATCTGTTTTTTTTTTCAACAGGAATCCAAGCGTCTGGCTGCCAAGCACAATGTCACCGCCCAGTCCATCAGTGGAACTGGAGCCCTTCGTATCGGAGCTGCCTTCCTGGCCAAATTCTGGAAGGGCAATCGCGAAATCTACATCCCAACGCCATCGTGGGGCAACCATGTGGCCATTTTCGAGCACGCCGGACTGCCGGTGAACCGCTATCGTTACTACAACAAGGATAACTGCGGCCTGGACTTTGCTGGACTGATGGAAGATCTGGCTGTGAGTCCTTTAAACAAAAAATATAAAATAAAATATTACTCAAATGTAAAATTTTTCAGAAAATCCCGGAAAAGAGCATCGTTCTCCTGCACGCCTGTGCCCACAACCCTACTGGCGTGGATCCCTCTGCAGAGCAGTGGTGCGAGATCTCGGCGCTGGTGAAGAAGCGCAACCTGTACCCCTTCATTGACATGGCCTATCAAGGCTTCGCTACCGGCGACGTCGACCGCGATGCCCAGGCTGTTCGCATTTTCGAGGCTGCTGGTCATGACTTCTGCTTGGCCCAGAGTTTCGCCAAGAACATGGGATTGTATGGCGAACGTGCTGGCGCCTTCACCGTCATGTGTTCCGATCAAGAGGAGGCTGCCCGTGTCATGTCCCAGGTTAAGATCCTGATCCGTGGTCTCTACTCCAACCCGCCCGTTCATGGAGCCAGGATTGCAGCTGAGATCCTCAACAGCGAGGACTTGCGCGCCCAGTGGCTGAAGGATGTAAAGCTGATGGCCGATCGCATCATCGATGTGCGCGCCAAGCTGAAGAATAACCTGGAAAAATTGGGCTCCACCCAGAACTGGGATCACATCGTGAACCAGATTGGCATGTTCTGCTTCACCGGCTTGAAGCCCGAGCAGGTTCAGAAGCTAATCAAGGAGCACAGCATCTATCTGACCAACGATGGACGCGTTTCGATGGCTGGCGTTACCAGCAAGAATGTGGAGTACCTGGCCGAGAGCATACACAAGGTCACCAAGTAGGGTGGCGTAAAAAGAGGAAGCAGTTGATATCACACAGAAGAGGATGGAGTTTCACTAGTAGCTACTTATCGGCACCTGTACGAATTTTAAAAGCACCAAACTAAAAATGAGAAGTATAGTTAAACTAGATGCATTTTGCACACTCTCTATCTACATTTATATCTCTGTAAATAAGCTAAATTATCTGCCCTTTAAAAAGTAAAGCATTTTAACAATAGAAAACTCGAAAAGGATGTATTATTTCCTGGAAATGGGAAAGGATTCTTAGAGATCTCTAAAAACGTGTGCTTATAATAATAAAAGTTACTTAAAAGATAAGGGAAACCATTTAAGGAACCAAAACAAAAATTCCCAACGATCTCAAAAAGAAATCAATCCAGACATAATTTTAAAAAGTATTTAATTTTGTAGTTAGTTATTCATATTTTACTAGCATCCAATTTTTCGTTTCGTTTTTATATGTACAACTAGGATCACGGTTTGTTATAACGATATCTTAGCTTATCGCTTGGTTCGCAGTACTCCTTGATTATGAGCTTGCACAGGAATATGTGGAATACTATGATTATTGCACAGACGGACACCCAGAAGAGAGTAGGCAGGCCGCCCAGTTGGTGGCCATGCCGATGCAGGGCTATCAGATGCTGCTCATGGGCAGGAGCTATAAACATATGAAAATATTAATAGATTATTGGGTTAATAATTGCCAAAGCACTTTACCTTCCACCACTTCTTTGACATGGATGGCATGGTGCAGCTCCTCCATGTGCTGCTTGTCCTCGGTTATGTATAATATTGCTGTCAGGGGTTCAGTCAGTTTAACTGGAAATTGTCGACGATTTTGCCTGCAAAAAAACCATAAATAAATACATTTAATGGTTTAGTACCATTGATAATTACGTGAGTAGCACGGGCTCATCCAGGCAGCCGCCATCGCAGGCGTAGTAGCTTCGATCTGATCGATCTAGCGCCACATTAATTACTGCCTTGTTGTCATCTGTGACAATAATGGTAACATTCACATGGGTTTTGTTGCCATAATTGAGACGCCTGAAGTGAAAGTCTCTGTGCAGGAACTTCGGATGGATGTTGCACTCGAGGTGCTGATTGCTAAAACGAAAGCTGCCAAAGCTCAAGACCATGGCTTGGATTACGCCAGAGGCTCCGGCTCGAATAAGATTGTGGCAGCCCTGCTTCTCCAACGTAAGCATCCAGGACGAGACCAGAGAATTGAGCTGCTGCAGGTTGGACATATCCCGCCAAAGGTTCTCCGCCTGGAGAGTGTGATAGGAATCGTAACAGCCTTCGGCGTAGGTCAGAGCCTTGGCAATATCATCTCTCTTTGATGAGCCGACGCCAAGCTCCTCAAATTCGAAGCTGCGCACCTGGGAGAGAACTGCATACATTGTGGCATTAATGCGATCCCCGTTCAAGCTATTCTCCGCCTTGGAAGTGCTTATTGTGAAACCAGTGGCCCAGAGATCCGTCCACACATCAATGTGCTCCTGCCGGTAGCTGTTAATGCTGTTCAACGAGCCCGAATTCGAAGCCTTGGAGCCGAGCTTCTGCAGTAGCTTGGTCATTGTCTGCGTGGCCTGCTGTTCGGTGGCTTCGCTTATACCCTTGATTTGGCTTTCCGCCACCAGTTTGGAGTATTGTACGGCTATGGGGTACACGATTCGTACTGTGCCACGCTTCCTTAGCTGCAATTTGGAGTCCAACTGCGGCTTCACTATGCTTATCACAATGGATTTACTGGGATTTTCGGGCTGAGGCTGCACCGTGCCCGTGAGCACCTCCAGCTCGCTGTAGGTAAACATTCCAGCCGAAACGGGTTCACTGAGGGTCACAGTGCGCCTGGTCAGCTTGGGCAGATTGACGCGTGGCATTATCAGCTCGATGTCCTCCATCATGTTGCGCGTATTCGTGATCTGCAGCTCCTGCATGAAGATTCCCGGCTGTGTGCGATGGGCGTAGTAGGTGTAAGAAACGAAGTAATCTGCGAAGCATTGGAACCGATGCACCATGCCCGTCAGGTACTCCACAACAGTGGACTCCTTTTCGCCCCCCAACGCTCCACCACCTCCTCCTCCTCCTCCAGATACTGAAACCACCGGCTGGAAGCGTATGGGCAGCTGCATGGCCCTGCCATGCTTTATGTTCAGGTAGGCGTCGTGTGCTATCTCTAGACCCAGATAGCCGTTGCCGACGTAGGGCGTGAAATCGCGCTCACCGGGCATTTTCGATGGTGACACGTGACGAATGTTGGCATCGAACTCAAAGTTCTGAAGGACAAACGGTGTTAGCCGGTCGTCCATGCAAATGCTGTGGGGATCTGCAAGGACAAAAAGCAGTTGAGACTAGAAGAACGAGAGCAGCTGCGCCCACTCACCCTTCTGTTCAGGTGCACTAAGGAAGATATAGCGAAAGATCGGCGGCAGCATATAGAACACCACACACACGCAGAGGAGCAGCAGGAACAGGCGGCGGTAGGAGGAGAGGGTGCCTTCCGCCAGGCGCTTCAGCCGGCGCATCACGTCTCCACCGTCGAACTTGCTTTTTGCTGAGCGGAACAACATTTTCCAGCAGTTTCGGGCAAGTTTTCATCGGGAAAATTGAAATTCATTTCAATTCAGACCATTTTGCGCGTCCCAGTGAATGGCAATTGCTATAGCGATTAGAGGTGGAGAAACATCGATGCCAACATCGATGTCATCGATGCTTTGCTGAGAATCATCGATGTTTTTCTTCTCTGCAACACAGTAATATAAACCGTAAGTATATAAAATATACTATTAGCTATTAGCGATTCCATATCTATGTCAATTCAAGAGATGGGAAAACATTATAGTATTGCACCATAATAAAAGCACGACACTATCTACAATTTTAAGAAAATATTTTTGTTGTAATAGCTGAAATAATTTAATGATTTATTATTTGTACAGTTTAAATATATCATATGATTCAGGAAAAGAATATGCAAGTAAACAGAATAGTGTACACACCCAAAATATTTGAATTACCAATAGGAATTTGAATTATCAAGGAAAAGAGTAGCGAAGGAATAGCTACGTTATCTGGTAATCGGATATTGATAAATAACCGAAATTAATAAACGAATTCCCTTTGAATGACAAACAATGTGACCGTCCAAACAATAAATAATTAATTATCGCGCTATGACTGAACTGACTGAGCTGCTTACCTCGAATATTAAAAACAAAAAATCAAATTTTCATAGACATAAACATAAGCGTAACCTGGCCTGCCGTTCAGAAAACATGCCGAAGCATAAAAGGGTATATATAGCCGGCATGGCCGCTCTCGGCCTGATACTTTTGCTTTCGTTTTACAAATACGGCTCCCGAAACTCCATAACTGGGCCTCAAGATTGCTTCTTCTGCGATTTTGCTCATCACAGGCCAAGTTCTAGAGGTTCAAATCCAGATCTCGAGGTGGAAACGGAGGAATATGTGATATTTAAGGATAAATATCCTGCTGCTAGACATCATTACTTGGCGATTCCCAAAGAGCATTTGGAAAGCTTCAGCGTCCTCAACAGGTCTCACCTGGAACTTGGTAAGATAAGCCACGTCTCAGGTGCGTGTGCATACTAACGAGTTTATCTTGATATACCACCAGTGCAGCGCATGGAGTTGGGAATGATCGAGCTGTTCAGATCCAAGAATGTGGATCCAGCCGAAGCCATCATTGGGTTTCACATACCACCTTTTATATCGGTGAAGCACCTCCACCTCCACGGCATTTATCCGCCATCGGATATGAACTTCTTAAATAAGATCAATTTCCTGCCCTCATTCTGGTTCAAAAAGGTCTTAACGAAACATGGTTACTTAAGTTTAATTTTCTATTAACTGATTGCTTTTTGTTTTAGTCAAACGATGCGATAACAGACTTAGAAAGTCGAGAGCTGTGAAGAGAGAGTGGTTTTATAATGTTTACTTTTTTATCATAACTAAGACTTGGCAATTATCTTATTTCCTGTGAATGACAATCTTACCAGTGATGCCACTCGCTTGGGAAAACTCTTATTACTCCCGTTTTCTTTACAAATTTCAGTTTTCCATTAGTAATTGCGACCAAAAATAAGAAATAAAAATTACCGGAAATGTTTCAAGCGCCCAGTTACGTAGAAAATTGAATTTTAACGGCCTTTTTGTTGGAAACATCATTAGCTTTTCGCCACCCCGTGAATAGTGAGTGTTAGGGATGCAAAACCATCGATGTCCCTATCGACAGTATCGATGTTTTTCAAAGCGAGCACTCTTTTGCTGCTTCCTCTTGCGCGCATCGCTGTTGGCGTTGCGCGGTGAATGGCGCACAGAAACAGATATTAGAAACGCTGTCCTCGGAGTTTGTTTTAATTTTTACAACTAGATTCGCGACTTAACCCTGCGTTGGCCCAAGCGAACGCGATCGCAACTGCACGGGATAGCCCACGGCCACGGATAGCAATTAGCGAACGGAGAGATGTGGCCGCAAACGCTGGAGATGTCGCGGGACGAGTGCCGAGGCATGCTGCGTCGACTTGGTGAGAGCGCTTGGATGGTCCCCAGAAGTCTGGCGAGGACTGCCCACCGAGGCTGAGGTCAAGCATCTAACCCACATCTTGGCGCTGTGCCTTGTCCTTGTTTCCCACCCATAGAACTCGAATCCTATTCGCATGTGGTGAGCGTTTTTCGCGCCCAAGGTGCGCTGAGTGAACCGAAGGCGAAGCTGCTGGAGGAACTGCGCCAGCTTTTCCACATCACCCAGGAGCGGCATCGCGCCGAGGTTCGGCGGGCCGCCAACGACGAGCAGCTCAGCACCATTGCCGAGAAGTAAGAGATCCTTGGCAGAAGTTCTCGTTAAGTGCCCTCTAAAAGCCCCCCGTGTGTGTATCCCTTGCAGTGTCTGCGGCCCCAATACCTGGCAGGAATGGTCGCGAGAAGGACGTCGCCCCTATCCGCTGCTGCCTCGGATCAGTCCCCAAACGGCGCTCAGCATCGTGGCCAATGATCTGGCGCAGAAGGCATTCGAGGAGAATGCAAAACTGGCGACGCCTGCCGAAACGGGCCTCCACTTTGGCCAGGCCCTCATCGAGCAGGCCTCGTTCATGAGCGTGAAGCAGGGCTGGATGGGCGGCAGGAGTCAGGACCCAGCCACGGTGATCATGGAGGAGCCGGTAAGTTATATAATGCCGCCGCGGGCGTTCGTGATTTTTCTTTCTCCTCATCTCTCGCTCGTGTGTGTGGGCAGTGAAAGTGCAGAGACTGTACCTCGGGCATCGCAGGTCCACTGGCTGCTGGGCAGGTCGGCCAAAAAGCTGCAAAAAGTGGCTTCCCACTGCCAAAATGATTGTTTATCTCAAAAGTTGCATTTAAAAAACTTATTTTCCAGTAATGAAGTTAATTGGAGGGAAAAATGTCCCATTAAAATTCAGTCCAATTGGAATTTTGGGTTCCAAGTGGTAAGGCCTAACAGGGCGGGGAAAAAAGGTTCAAAGGAACTATAAAGTGTCCCTTTCCAGCATCCTATTCCTTTATGCAGCGCCAGTTTCTCAAAATTCTGTTTTTTATGTGAATATATATAAAGAAAATATATCCCTGGCCAATCAGAATCATTTAACATTAACTGCCTTAACAGCCAACTTTGAGTATATGTTAAACTGCTGTTAGAAAGATTACTGTTAGAGCTAAATAAAAGTTATCGATAGTCGTTAACATTTTCAACCATTCAAATCTGATTTTAAACGGGATTATATAATACAGTCGAAAAAAATACTTATTTTTAAATAAAAACTTAAATAAATATGATAATTAATTTACCTTTTATTATAATTTATCCTAAATATTTCTCAATAAATAAGAAATGTCGAATGTTTTATCCTTTAAGTTTTTCTTTTAATTTTAACCTAAACATGCATACAAATATTAACTATATATTGATCTGTATATATGTTATTAATGGTATTTTTAATTTAAGTTTCTTTATAAAACTTTTTATTAATCAAATTCTATAAAATATATGTTTAATGTTCGAATTTAAACCCTTTACTCCCCCCTCAGTTCAAAGTCCCCGATGTGCCCAACGAGGTAAAGAAGATGACACAAAAGCGGAAGGAGAACGAGAGCGGTGTGGATGGCGGGAAGCCCAACAAGAAGCGGCACATGCAGCATCAGCAGACTCTCCAGACTCCCCATAGCCACCCACAGCAGCAGCATCCGCAGTTGTCCCACACTTCCAACGCCGAGGATGGTGAACCGGTGCCCGTGGAGAAGCGTCTAAGCCCGCGGACTGCCCAGCAACGCTTCTTCTACCAGCAGCAGGTGAAGCACAAACAGCGTTTGGCCAGCAAACGGAATCTGGCCAGTGGCCTGGGCTCACCCTCTTCAGCAGGCAGCCCTGTGGGGGGCAGAAATGCCACTGCATCATCATCCGGCGGAGAGGGAACGCCAGCAAAGAGGATAGCAGCTCCGGCCAAAAGTGGACGGCGGGCACAGAAGCAACTGCAACAGCAGCAGCAACAGAAGTTGCAGCTACAGCAGCAGCAGGCGCAGCTACAACAGAAAGTATTATTACAATCGTCAGAGCCGACGGTGCCCAATCATTTGGTGGTGCAGCCACATGTGGAGTATGTTCTCGATGAGGCGCTTAAAACGCTGGCGGCCACAAGCTCACCGTCGACACCCACACCAACACCAACACCAACACCTACGCCCACGTCCACAGCCACGCCGCCCTACACTTTCTTCAACGGTCCAAGGCCGCTGGTTACGCTGAAGCCCTTGAAGCCCCTGAAGCCATTCGTTTATGGGCCGCAAAGTGGCTCAGCGGCAGGTGCTGCTGAAATTGGTTCGCCAACAACTCCAGGCGCTCGAGGATTTGCCAATTCGCCCATTGTTTTCAAGGATAAGGTGCAGGCTTCACCGGTGCAGGTGCAGGTGCAGAGCCAGAGTAATCCGAGTACGCCTGTCAAGAAGTACGTTGTGGAGGAAAAGCAGGTGGAGTCTACGTTGCCGTCAGCTACTACTAACACCACCATACCCAGTTCCACGGCGAATTTTCCTCTGACTGCACAGATCATCAGTGTTCAGCAGATCCCAGCGCCGCCGATGGGCGCCAAATTGAGGCCAACAGCGGTGCCCTCTTCGCCCACCAGCAACTCCTCCACCACGCTCCTGCCGCCGGGCACCAAACTCACGCCCAAGAAGTTCAATCTCTTGGACGGCGGTGGTGAGGCAAAGCCAAAAACCTTGCCCAGTTCAGCGGTTCGCCTGCTGCCGTACACGGACCCAATCGGGGGTCCCTCGTCTCCTCTGAAGGACTCTCGGGTGACACCATTGAGCAGCGCCTCCACTGTAAACATCATAAAGAATATACCGGCTAGTAGTTTGAATAATACTCTGATTACACCGCTGCCGGTGTCTGGAGGAGCCACAATGCCGGGCAATCTTTTCCGGGCGAAGGTGACACCGCCTCAGATAAAGGGTGCTGGCGGCGTTTCCGTAATTGGTGCGTCAACGTCATCGTCGTCGCCGTCGTCGTCGGGGGCATCACCAGTAACAGCTTCCTCCTCTCCCCAAATACTGGGCAACATTAAGCTAACCACCAGCTCGGGAGGAGCGGCGGCAACGATCAAGCAGGTGCCCAGCAGTGCCCTGCGAAACATAAAGATTTGCTCACCCAATGGCAAGGTTTTCCTGCAGCCAGGCAAGCTGCCAGCGGGAAGCATCATCCACAAGCTAAACAATGCGAGTGGCAGCCCAGCAGGAACGGCAGCGGGCTCGGGGGGAGTAACCACAGCTGTTTCGCCCTCAAATCTGCAGGCGCGGGAGCAGCGGATTAGCATACAGAAGATGCAGATATTGCCACAAACTCAGGCCACAACAGGAAGTGGCAACAGCAGCAGCAGCAGCCCCACCACCAGCATCTCCGGCAAGCAGCCAGGCTCCAAGCCCACCACCGTTACCTTCTCCACAACCAGCGGTGGCAAGAATAATCTCGTCTTCCTGCCAGCAAGCGCGGCGAGCGGCATGAGAGCCCTCACATTGGCCACCAAGCCAAAATCCAATGTGCTGGTCATCGGAGCGACACCCGCCACCCCGACTACCATCAGTGCAACGTCTCCCAGCAATTCTGCAAGCGGTGGGGCCAAGCCAAAGCCCAATCAACTCATTACCGAGGACACACCCATCGATATCATCAATATGCCCATTATAGTGGCTGATAATGGCACCGGAACAGAGCTCAAACAGGGTTCCGGGGTGATGAAGACCTCGCCGTTGGTGGTCTTCAATGCCACCGATTGGGAGATGGAGTTAGATCAGGCAGCCACCAAAACGACGCCAGTCACGACGCCCTCGAAGCAAGAGGGAGCCCTGAACGACGACGATGTCATAGTGGAGGAGGACGAAGAACTCGAAGGAGATGTAGTGGTGGAGGAGCAGCAGGTTGAGCAGTCAACCAACTTGGAACTCAACAATCGCAGTAAGTGGAGGCGATGTTTAAGTGGGGATCTTGACAGAAATAATAAATTTGTTTGTTTTTGTTCTTTTCAGTTATTGAACTACATCCAGAGGATGACAGTGCCATCGAGTATGTGGACATGGATCTGGAGCAGCCCATCGAGATTGAAAGCACCAGCAACATATCGCCAGAGACGACAGCCACCACCACAACTTCCCTGAAGGCAGCCATTGTTCCAGCATCTCCGCAACAGAAACAGAAGCCTTTGGAACAGCCACTGGCAGCAGCTACTCTGTAGATTTCTAGAGAGATTCGAGTGAGAGAACGCACACAGCAGAGACCCGGTTCGAATTAGATTTAGTTGTAGTAGTTTAGCCTCAATGTCAAGAGTTTCCTTTTATGATTTTTAATTATTTTATATTATCGCAAAGTGCAAGATTAACCTTAATTCAATTCAAAGTTAATTTCTGAAGCCTAAGCTTAAAGTGAGACCGAAATAGTTAAGTTGCCAAATCACACGTCGTATACATAGAGTTGAGAGTATAATATCATGGAATTTGTGTTAGTTATTAGTCTAATTTCATATAATTTCACTTCATTTTATTAATTGCAATCCACAATCCCTGGGAATCCCCTTACTCCTCCTCTCTCTCTCTCTCCTGTACATAGGGCAGATCCTTCCTCTGCAAAACGTTACCTTAATTTTGTATAGCTTTGTATATAGAGTCCACCATATATTATTCGATTCTCCATAACCCCCCCATCTCATTAATTCGTTTTTACTTTAGTTGCCTAAGCCTAAACCCCATACACAAAAAAATTCGATAAAGTTTATATAAACAAAAAAAATAATGAAAGTAAAACAAGTTTGTTTGGAAAGTTTGCTTAATTACGTGAGATTATAGACCTTAGATCCGCAAAGAGACACATGTGTAAATATCAGAATGAATTTCGAAATGCAAATGCAAATGCAAACCTTATATCGCATTATATATATATAGAGATATGCATATGTATAAAAAGGAGAACTCATGCTAAACAGATGATTAACCATTAACGATTTATTTAGATCTTAAGTATTTTATGCGTCGTAAATTTTGTAAATTCAAATCTTAAGAGCAACGTTGTAACTTTTAGAAGACCAAAAGCCCAAAAAAATGGAAACCGAAACAGAAAGCGGAAACATCAGTAAAACAAAAATCTGAGAATAAAACCCTTCCTCACCCCTCCACATATAATACAAAAAACAAAAACAAAATATTGTTGAACAATGCGTGTCGCTGTAAAATCTTTAGCATAGAAATTTTAAACGAAATAAATTTAAATGTAAAACAACTCGACGTCGTCTTCTCTTTATGGTTTTCTATATGTACAAACATATATCAATATAATTTCATCATTAGTAGACACAACATGTTAACTTATTGCTGTTGCCAGAGGATCTGAGTGTGTATAAGGAGCTTGGTCACGCAGAAAAAGAGGGAAACCAAACCGTAAAAAACGCGAATTATTCTAGATTTAAGGTAGGTCGGGTAAGGTGATCAGTTGCGAGGTTTAGTTCCGGCCCAGGGTCATGCCTCTGCCCCAGGGATTCTCGGGTGCCTGTCGCGGTGGTGCTCTGCTCTCGGGCGGCACTCCAAAGCCTCCAAAACCGCCAGATACATCCGGCACAAGGCGCTTTCTGAAAGGAGAAAGCGAATTAAATCAGAAAATACCATAAAATAGTTGAATATTTTATAAACAAATAAAACACAGCAACAATCTCATATAAATTTAGCTTACAAATATTTAAGGCAACGCACAGGGCAGCCTTATTGGCTCGTTTTTGATATAAAATAAAGCTTTTCTATAGATTTTACAACTTTAGCGGTCTCCGTGGCATTTCTTTTGACCTTAAATTAGGTCAAACTTGTAATGAAATTTGGACTTTACGAAACCCTACACAAGCTATCGAAACTACTTACAAAAACTGCGGAGTTTCCAGCAGGGCTGTGCCCCCGAGATCCTGCGAGTACTGGAACTTGAAGAAGTAGTACACATGGCCATTGAAGATGCCCACCAGCGAGGCAAGGGAGCTGCAAGGGATAACCATCAACAATCAAGAATAAACTCCTCCTAATAACGACTTACAAATGAAAGATGAACTCAAAGGCGGCCAGCACCCATGGCAGGTACATGGCCTTGAAGCGTGTGCCGAACCAGAAGGTCACTGTAACGTCCTTGTTCAGCTGACACCAGATATACGTGATCGCCAGGACGAGCATGTCCATGAGGAAGTACACGTTGAACAGCATGCCGCCAATGTTCGCCAGCACTGCCGAAATGATCAGCAAATACAAATAATCCGATGGACTTCGCCCATACTGATCCTTCTCCAACTTGGAGCTGTACTGCACGATGAAGAAGCAGTTGATGAGGAAGTGGAAGGCCGTGTTCGACGAGATCGGAAACACGAACAGTGACGTCACGCAGCGCCAAAGCTGCAGCTTCCCAAAGACGGCGGATCTGTCCAGATGGAGCCAATGCAGGGGAATGATGTCGAAGCGGCAGAGCAGGCTGAGGCCGACGGTGGCCGTGAGCCAGTAGCGGGTGAAGCGGGGCAGGGAACGGTACCAGGTGCCAGCGTCCATTGTGTGTTGCTTGCTAACTATTTATATTTGTACTTAATTCATTAAATTTACTTGTTTTCCTACTGAATGATTGGGTGTATTTTTGTTGCTTTACGTGTCTTTCTAGAGATGACAAAAAAGGGAGTTCGCAGTTAATGGCAAATACGTCGTGACTATCGTTCGGGTTACCCAATTTCGACATAAAAACACATCTCTAGCAAATGTCTGTTTTCCATGTTTGTTATTAAATTTGAAAATGACATTCAAGATAAAAATATTTATTTGATAATTATAAAAATATAAAAATATATTAGTATATATTTATAGAAAATATACTTAACGATTGGTAAACATAATTTCTGACCACTGGTTCATTGATCTGAGTTTCAATTACCTCCCAGGGTTATTCCCTGTCCCCAGGAATAATCAGGATTCGGTTCGGCAGCTGCCCGGCTCTCTGATGGCACATTAAACCCACTGGAGCCACCATGGGCATCAGGCAGAATGCGTTTACTGGAAAGCAAAAGAAAATCATACAAACAAATTATATAGGAATTAAATCTGACCTCGAGTTTATCACGACGATAATGAATTTTAAGAAAGAACAAAAAAACGAAAACAATTTATACTCTTCCTGCATAAAGATTATAATACTTACAGTATACGAGGTGTTTCCAACAGATGGGGATATTGGAACTTGAGAAAATAGTAGATGTGGCCATTAAAAATACCAACGAAGGATTCCAGGGAGCTGTAAGGAAAATTTTCTCATTAGAAAGATATTAAAAACTTATTTTTATAAAGTAAATCTTACTAATTAAAGATGAAATCAAAGGCGGCCAGCACCCAAGGCAGATACATGGCCTTAAAACGCGTTCCAAACCAGAAGCTCACAGTCACGTCCTTGTTTAAATGACACCAAATATACAGCACGGACATCACTGTAATTTCCATTAGGCTGGTGGCTTCAAGAAGGAATCCTCCGACATTCGCCAGCACAGCTATAATGATAAGGAGATACAGATATCCTGCCGGACTCCTTCCAAACTGATCCTTCTCCAGCATTCCACTGTAGGTGACCAGAAAGTAGCAATTGATGAGGAATCGAAACGCTGAATTCGGAAGAATGGGAAAGGCCACGATTGAGGTGAGGCATCGCCACCACTCCCAGTGGTTGTAGATCATCCACCAGTTCAGATCCAGCCACTCGATGGGCAGCAGGTGGAACCGGCTGACAAAGCAGCTGACCACCACTGTGGCGGTGAACCAATGTCGGGTTAATCTAGGCACAGAGCGGTACCAACTCCCGATCATCCTGAGGCCGTTTCCGTATGAGTCTCGGGTCAAGTCGGTTTAAGAATGATTCAATACTGAGAGATTATTGCGAAAGGCACAATGTTGTTTTCAGTTCAGTTCTTTAGGGATGCGCCGAGGCTGCAAGTTGCTTTGAATGGCAAATATCGCGGCAATCGCTGCAGATTGCAAAAAGAAGCTTTCCAGCCGGTTGCACCTTCAATTAAGCCGCCAATATTTTGAAAATGAGCTTTCGATGTAAACTTGTGTTTGAAATTTATAAACTGCATTGAAGTAACGGCTTGAAAATATTTGTAAATATTTAAAATTAGTTATATACAAGAAATTGTATTATGTTATTAAAATGTATTATATTTGCTGTAGAAGAAAACATAGAAAGTGAAACCGTAATCAGGATGGCAAGAACGGTGTGACTATCGTTTGGGCGACCCTTTTCGACATAAAAAACACGTCTCTAGAGAATTTCTGCTTATTAAATTTAAATATAACATAACGATTTAAATATTTATTTGATAACTATATAAATATAAAAATATATTAATGTATGAGTAAGTATTAATAGAAAATATACTCCGCCATTGGTAAACATATTTATAAAATGTATGTCAGTCACTTTTTTGATGATTTCTAGCCACTGGTTTATGGAAGATTCCTCGATCTCAGTATTATTTGCCTCCCAGGGTGATTCCCCGTCCCCAGGAATAATTAGAATTCGGTTCGGCAGCTGTCCTGCTCTCTGATGGCACATTAAAACCAGCATAGTCACCATGGGCATCAGGCAAAATGCGTTTACTGAAAGCAAAGCCATATATAATAATATATAAATTATTTGTGAGTTAAAAAAATTATATAGAAATATAAGCTGACCTCGAGTTTATCATGACGATAATGGATTCAAAGAAAAACACAGAAACGACCACGTTGTCTACTCTTCCTATATAAAAAGTATGTGTATATACTTACAGTATACGAGGTGTGTCCAACAGATAAGGACATTTGAACTTGAGAAAATAATATATGTGGCCAATAAAAATACCAACGAAGGATCCCAGAGAACTGTATGAAAAAAACATGAATTAGAAAGACCTAAAAAAACTATTTTTATAATGAAAATCTTACTAATTAAAGAGTAAATCGACGGCGGCTGGCACCCATGGCAGATATATTGCCTTGCAACGCGTTCCGAACCAGAAGCTCACAGTCACGTCCTTGTTTAAATAACACCATATATACAACACGGATTTCACTGTAATTACCATTAGGTAGGTGGCTCCGAGCAGGATTCCTCCGACATTCGCCAGCACAGCTACAATAATTAGGAGATACAAATATCCTGCTGGACTCCTTCCAAACTCATTCTTTTCCAGCATGCCACTGTAGGTCACCAGAAAGTAGCAATGCAAAAGGAATCGAAACGCTGAATTCGGCTGAATGGGAAAGGCCACAATTGAGGTGAGGCATCTCCACCACTCCCAGTGGTTGTAGATCCAACACCAGTCCAGCTCCAGCCACTTGATGGGCAGCAGGTCATAACGGCTGACGAAGCAGCTGACCACCACTGTGGCAGTGAACCAATATCGGGTTAATCTAGGCACAGAGCGATACCAACTCCCGATCATCCTGAGTCTGTTTTCGTATGAGTCTCGAGTCTCGGGTCAAGTTGGGTTAAGAATGATTCAATACTGAGAGATTATTGCGAAAATCACATCGGCTTTTGTTGTTTTCCTATTTATGCAGTTCTTTAGGGATGTGCTGAAGTTGCAAGTTTTTTGGAATGGCAAATATCGCGGCAATCGTTGAAGATTGCAAAATAAGCTTTCCAGCCGGTTGCACCTTCAGTTAAGCCGCCAATATTTTGAAAATGAGCTTTCCATTTAAACTTGCGTTTGAAATTCATAAACTGCATTGAAGTAACGGCTTAGAAAAATTTGAAAATATTTAAAATTACTGATATTCAAGAAATTGAATTAATTTAAAAAATTACTAGGGGTTTCAGTCTCAAATTAACTTTTTTTAAATTTTCTTTATTGTACACCAATAAAAATAATGTAATATTACAACAAATTGCAACTCGATGGGAAAAATACTGCGTGCCGCCATAAAGTATGCTATTAAAACAGATTTATTGAGGTTATTTTCGAAAGGATATGCACAAAAATTTATAACTTCATCCTGAATGCAAGTATTATTTTAAGACTTTTCTAACTAGAAACTAGCCTAAATACTGAATAAGAAAAAAAGTGTTCAGCTTTTTTATTTATTTTATTTTAGTAATAGATTAAAACTTAATGTATAATTATTTTAGTTAGCTGTAAGACAACATTGATACATTGGTTTTTATAATTAAATGATTTTTAATAATAATTAAAGTAGTAGTAGGGAATTAGATCTATAAGAATCTGTGTACCTTACATTTTTTTCAGAAGAAGAAATTAATTATTTAAAATCAAATACTTGAATTTAATAAAATCGAAAATATGAAAAACGAAATTTATTATTATGTCTCCTGTTAAGTTTCCTTCTCAATTATTCTATAATAATTTGATATTTCCCAAAATTTAATAGAAAACGTTCTTTATTTGTGACCATAAAATCGGAATGGATTTTTATTTAAGTTCATTATTATTATTTTAAGAGATCCCTTCATATCCTTCCACTTTTCACCTTTGATCCCGCAATTTGTGATTTTTTGTGGTAACATTTTCCTTTTTGGCAACTGACAAAGAGATGAACAATAACAAAGGACAAAACCACACACACATACGCAGGACACTTAATTCATAACAGACGAGAGCACACAAATAAATAGCGCAAAAATTCGGTTCTCGTTTTTTTGGCAACTTTTTGTGGTATCTTTGTGGAGATGCCATTGTTAGTTGCCTAAAAAAAATGAAATTTTTGGACAGGTAAGAAGCGTGTGCCACTCACACACACACACACATGCACACCCGAACGCACACGTTTGCAATGCAGTGGTGCGAAATTAATCAACTTGGAAATTGTGCGCTTTTCCAATATCCTGCATTCTCGAGTGGAAGGCGCTGTGCTGATTAATTTTCACAAAAAAATCAAGGAAGTAAAATTTGTATTGAGCTCACATTTGTTTGGCTAATTTTTAAGATACATACAATGTATGTATGAATTTTTTTTGTAACGAAAGTAAAAGCCGGCAAAGTTCAAGTTTTGAGGTCTCCAAAAAAGTAAAAGAAAGTTACAAAAAATGCCAATGCATCAAATCTCAGGTGCGTGGGTGAGACTGCGATGGATATAGTTTCCGTGTGTGAGTGCCTGTTGAATTTCCAGCCAGGGAGATTCAAAGAGAGTAAGTGAGAGCGAGAAAGAGGGCGGTGTTGCAGCGAGAGAGCAACAGTAACAAAATGTCAGGCTAATCAAGTGAGCCAGTGTGTGTGTGTGTGAGGACACACCCACCGATTGGCCGACGCATGCGCTGCCATTTTGGTGCGTTGACTGCGCTGCTCCCTGCCATTTGATACGCCCCCTAACGAAGATTTCCTAATGATCATTAACTTACACCCGCACGGACACATACAAACACAGCCTCACGCACCCCCACAAATGGCTTTACATAGAAAGGGACTACGGCTTTATTTACCTAGCCGCTGAGCCTTTTGCCCGGGAACTCACCTGGATATCTTTTCGGTCTCAAACTCACCTGGCTCTGTCATTTTGTCGCTGCCAACAATGCACTGCGAGATTAATTAAGATAAAAAACCATTTTAAGCATAAAGTTATACAGGAAACCTTGAGCGATATACATTTAAAAAAGAATTTACATAAAAACGAAAGAAAAATAATACAATAATGTAATATATAAAGAATAAAACCAATCTTTAATAGGTTTTAACCTAGCATAGAAGGAAAGTTTCTTTATTTTCCTAAATACGTGAAAAGATCTTTGCATATTTTTAGAAAAAGGTTAAAATAAAGCCTATTTATGATAAAAATAATATAGTTTTAAGAAATTGGAATAATACTGGTAAAATATAAGGTTTTTTAAAGAAACATGCTTAAAATAAGAGGTTTTCCTTAAAGTGCCTTAGTTTTGATGTTAAATACTTCTGTCAAATTTTTAAAATTAAAAAAGACACTGCAGACAGATTTAATATTTTGTATAGACAGAATAATTCTCAAATATCTTTATATTATTTTCTAAAACATCCCACTTTAAATTTCTTTCAGTGTCCTCGCTCATTTCGTTGCGTTCTATGTAGTGAAGGCGGACATTTCTCCACTCCCTACACTTTCGTCCTACGCCGCTCCTTCACTGCGTCTTTTATTTAATATTTTATATGCAAACATTTTATTATCCCTTTTCCAACTTGGGCTGCCTGTCGTCGTCATTTTTTTTCCTTGCCTTGAATTTTTGGCTTTTGTCCATTTCAATTGCTGTAATGAATGCCATATCTCTCCTCTGCCTTGCCTCCAGGACCTCTTCTCCCTGCATTCTGCTCCCTTTTGCCTTATTGTTGCAGACACTTGAGGTGTGGAAAATGCAAAAAGTTGATTTCTTGAGAGCTTTGTGGAAAAGTCTCCTAGAAACGTTGTCGTTATTAAATGGAATAATTTTGCCTGAGGGAAAATATTTGTTAATTGTTGTTGTTTCTTGGAAATTTTATAAAGAGTTGGAAAGGAAGTTGATGGTAAAGGAGAAATTAATTAATAAATAGTTTTCTCATCCAATTAAAAGGATATTCATAAAAAATGCCACCCTTTATTCAGTTTAGTTTTTAAAAAATGAACATAAATACAGTCCTATTGAGATTGCTTCCCAAAGCGCAGGAATATGAGATCTCTTTGCCAATTGTGAATTCTAAATGCGTTTTTTCCGCTTCGCTCTACGCATGGGAATTTCATGCAGGCTTTTGACATTTGCCTTGCATCTAATTACTATAATTATTTGATTAAAAAATCTCCCAGGGTGCTCAATCGTTTCACCTTTTTGCCATTGCCACCGCCCTCTTTTCTCCTCTCGTCCCAGGAAAGGTCCTTCGCTCTCTCCCTTACTCCCCCCTCCTCTCTGGGAAACCATCTCTATTACAGCGAAACAATGGCTTCACATGTGTGTGTATTTGTACTCTCCGGTTGTCATGGCATCGGGTGAAAACTGGGATTCTGATGCGGAGCATATTTCACATGACCGGCTTGTGGAAACTGCACAAAAATGTGATTCCATGGAGGGCATTTCTGCTGTATTTTGCGTTTTCTGATTTCGGTATTTGCCTTTGCCCTCCGATTTCGATAATGGCCCAGCGGGAAAGAGAGCGAGAGGAGGGCACCCAAAAAAAAAGGAAAATATAAACTACTGTTAAAAGGATATACAGTAGGTGCTTTGTAGTTTGGTTAGATATGTACTTACATATGTGTTCATAGGTTTTTAGGGGAAAATTTAAGGTTAGTTTCTTTTTATATAATAAAATTATAAAGAAATGTTTTAATAATACCAAAAAAATGTGAATTAAATAAACATAAAAGCAATACTAAATATTACGGACGTGGTTTGATTACTATTACAAAATGTGTTGCCTACTTTGCAGCGTTTATTACTGGTTTGAAGTTTTTAGTCCTTCAAAAGATAATAAAATATGTAAGATATTTGTAATATTTTAAATTAGGATTTATTTAGAGTTATTTATTCTATCACCATTATTTTCTATGTAAAAAAATCCATTATTTTCTATGTAAAAAAATGATTAAAAAACTTTTTAATTGGGCAGAATAATTCTTGATTTGTGATACTAAAACATTCTATTAAAAATAAAAAAAAATTATAATCCGAACAGTTTTGCGGCCTTTATTTAAATTGTGTGTTTTTGAAAATGAATTTTTTGGAATTTAAGCCATTATTTCTACTTTTATTGTGTGCAAAGTCAAAACAAGTAATAAGATTTCTCGAAATATAAATATTATATTAGAATTATTCTTATAATGTAATGCAACAAAATAAAATTCTAATTAAAAAGAAAGTTTTAACTTTTAAATTTTCGCAAATTTATTTAAACTTTATTATACATCATAAAATTGTCTTAAAATAAATAAATAATAAAAGATTTACCTAAAATCAAAGACCCCTTTCGAGGAGCAACCACTGTGCTCACCTGTGTAAATGGGAGCGCAAAAAGAGGCGAATCACAAGAGCAGCCAGCGACGATGCCAAATTGCAGTGCAAATATGTACTCTCACAACAGGGGGGGGTCGAGGGGGATGCAGCCTCCCCCCGTCTGCGACAACGGTAGTGAGGTTATGTAGGGGCAGGCGCTTAGTAAAAGGACAGTCAGCAGCAGCAGCAGCAGCAGCAGCTGCAGGATCGGGGCAGAGAGCGAGATGATGAGCATGATGGCGTTAATGGCACGCACACACACACACATTGGCAGTCCCCCTCTCTCTTTCACTCACCCCCAAAACTGTGTGCGAGCGAGAGACAGAATGACATGATAATGACGTTTGCCAACCACTCGCTCTCACTCTCGCATGCTGCCAAACAGTCGCCTTCAGTTGAGCAAGAGCGAGAGAGCGCGTCGGGGCGCTCGGATATCATTGAGTTGTTGCTGCCTTTTGACTTTGCCGTCGGCACAATATTGTGCCGCCGTCATCGTGTGTGTGGGTGTGCGAGGGAGACGGGAACAGCTCGATTTACCGTTACGTTTCACCGTCGCCATATTTTATATGCGGGCCAGGACATCATCGCAAAGTTGTGTTGTCGTTGTTGTTGTTGCTTTTTGTTTTTGCCTTAATTTACTTTGGCGCATAAATCAAATATTTACATTCTGAAATTGACGTCTTGAAAGCGCGGTCGCAAAAAACTCAACGTTCTTCATCCTGGCCAAGGAGATTTCCTTTCGGTACTGTGTACGCGTCCTTGCGAAAGAGAGTGTGTGTGTGTGTGTGTGTAGGAATTAATAACTAAAACAAACAGTTATTTGACCTGAAGTCGAAACGGCCAAAAAAGTGAAAAGACTTTTGGCTTTGAAGTTGAAATATAAGAATTACCTCAATATTAACTCAAGCTCAAGACATCAAAAAAGGGATATTAATTGCTGTGCGCAAACATTCGGCTACAGATCCTGGCAAATAAAGCGTGCGGAAAACTCTGGCCAAAGATTTTCCACCTCTCGTTGGTAAGTTTTGGTGCTGTTTGATTTTCATCTATGCTTTTTAATAGATATTTGTCTAAGGTGGGGAATTAGCAATTTGTGGAGCATATTTCTAATTGGATACTAATTTTAAGCCTGCAGGTGATTGGGTGAATTTTGTGTTTGTTTATTACTTTTTGAGGTAACAAAGTTAATGAACTTTAAAGAAATTTATAGAGATTTTAAGAAAGTTATAATATGTTTAATGAAGGCTTGAAATTGTTAAGCCACTAAGAATTGTGTTCTGAAGTTGAAACTTATTCAGACTTATTTATAAGCTCCATAATTTACTTGTTAACTTTTTAGTTTTACCAAAAATTGAATTACTGTTGTTTAAACGAATTGTGTTTTGTTCAAAAAAGGCTTTGTTTCAAAGCAAAATAATTTAGAAGCCGAATTTATGGCTAATACCCATCTGGGTGTTATAAGCAACCTTTATGAGATACCTGAGCATTAACTCCATAAAATAAAATTCATTTCTAAAATAAATGCTTCAAGGCGTCTGTATACTTTCAAATTTAAATCGTGTTCATCCGAAAACCGAAGACATTCTTTCTCAAATCTCAAACTGCTTTTCCTTCTGTTAAAAAAACAAAAAATAATATATATGCAACACCGAAAGAATTTTATCCGCGAGGATCCCCGAGTGGCGGCCCAAAGAACTAAAATATTTAAGGCGTCGCCTGTTAAATGCCAACTAGCCGCTAAGCCGGCCACTCGACTGGTTTTTCCGCTTTGCCACTTGCCACTTTTCACTTTTGGCCCACAGTGGCGAAAAGCTCAGGGAAACTGAGGAAAGTCAGTGGGGGAAACTAAGGAAAAACCAGGGCCACTCCAGGCGAGTGAGTTGCCCCCGAGCAACGACAGTGTATGTGTGTGAAATGAAACGGAAAGTGTCCTTAGAAGCTGCCAACTGAGCGCGACAATCTGTCAAATGTTCAAAATGTTCAGTTGTTGTCGTTGTCGTCGTCGCCTGTCGACGGTCGTCTATCAATTGTTAATGTCACAGACGCCCAGCGTGAAGAAAGGATGTGGCCGTGGCTTGAGGGTGGAGAGTCCTACACTTTTAGGAAATTTAAGAATTAAATATTAGCTATGCTTTCGAGCTGCTTTGACTTAGCTTTGATTAGCCAAAAGAAGATTGGGGTTTAAGGGAATATTAATTAAAAAACTCTAATAAAGTTTATAAAGATTTTATAAGCTTAGTTTTTGAATTATATTTTGAAATGAGTTGTATTTATAAATTTATCTTCTTTTCAACTAAATTTTAACCTTAAATCTACTAGGTTTATTAAGAATAGAGTTCGTCTTAAGAATTAAGCTAAAGGATACACCAAAAACTTAAGCTTTTTAAACATATATTTTTTGTGAATTTCCCCTAGGATATCTGTAGTTTCTGTGAACTATTTTAAAGGGGTATATTCTTTCACTATTTATTTTTAAACATTTAATAAATTAACCTCCGAAATCTATCATTATTTACATATTCGAAACTTTAAACACATTTTTTGCTGCCGTGTAAAAACTGGAGCGACATAACATGCTGTTTTGGCCTGTTTAACTTTCGGCTGACTGGCGCTGGCTTTCTTTATTTTAATTGGGATTTGTGCTGCTTGGGCTTGGGCCCAACGCCTTGGCGGGATTCACAGTATTCGCAGGACTCCCGCCCTCGCTGTCAATCTTCGGCTGAGTGAGCAAGGAGCTGCGTCCTGGAAACGCCACGTGGTTGCTCCTCGTACCCTCACCTTTGTGCCCCTTTGCGAAATGCGCTTTTGAATAAAACACAATGTGCAGCAGTCCTTTAAAATCGGGGCAAGGCAAGGCAATGGAAATGGGGATGGGCACAAAGCGTTTTCCGATTTCTACTTTCCATTTTGTGGTTTACGCTTGCTTTTTATTTGCCTTGGTTTTTTTTTCCTTTTTTTTGATTTCCTGACACGGGTACGCCGGCAATCGTTGTGACATTTTAATTGTTTATTTGCACAGAGTCCTGGCGGCCTGCCCTCGCTTGGTTGGCATCCTGTATCCGGAATCCAGACTTCCAATCCTGCATCCCACTCAAGTGCTCAAGCTGCTTATGTAGAAATATATATGTAATATTTATTCATCAGAAGATTTCGCGGGTGAGAGACGTTGCTTTCTGGTTCCCCTCTCTGAGGAATCGAACTCGCTGGTTGTCCTGCGGTGGAGAGTCCTTTGCGGAGTCCTCCACTTTGCGCTACTGGTTAGCGTACATTGGTTATTGTAAATATTTGGCTTTTGTTGTCACTTCAAGTGCTCTCCGCTGCTGTTTATTATTATTTCGCCGGGCACTTTGTATTTTTTTATGTTTGCGGCTGTTTTTTAAAGTTGCCTGGGGTTTGAGGGATTTGGCAGTTACAAGGAAGTTGAGGAAAAATATTTTGTATACAAAATGAAATAATTTTTGGTATAAAAGAAGGTTTTGAATTGAAAGAAGATATGAAGTTAAATATTACAAAGAAGATGCATAATTTTAAAGCTTTTTATTAGGTAATACATTTAGTAGACGTTTAATAAAAGATCAATTTAAAATTAATTCTTTTATTATACTTCTTATATTAAGTCATTTCGGTAGTAATTAATTTAATATGTGCTGTCAAGTCTTAATAATATAGAACTTTTTGGTATATGAGTAGAAAAATGATTATAATCATTACAGTTTTTTTTATAAATTTTATTTTCGAGGTTTTCACTTAGAATGCAAATAAATTCTTCTTCTGTTCTTGCCTCAAAAGATAACAAAGCACTGGAAATCGATCTTATTTCTTAGGTAACTTCGTATTTAGAACAAAAAAATAGAACTCTATATTTCTATATAGATATTTATTATTATTTTTTCCCTACGAATTATTCTTTCCTCAAGTAACCATGTTCTAGCGACCCCTTCAATTAGACCAGCTTATCGGATGTATCTTTTACATGTCCCTGACTTCATATGATATCAATATTTTTTAATAAAAATCCCCACACTCTCTTCGGGTTAACAACACTTGAACAGCAGTCGGATCAAAAAATGAATCATAATAATCAACGTTTAAAGAATCATCATAATCGACTTGTATGTGTGCAACAGTGGCAGAATTTGTTACACCAAACCACCACCGAAATCGGAATCGAGGCAGGGAGTTGCTGTGAGGGCACCCTCATAGCGACGGCTGGTTGAACTCAATCAAACAGCGCAGCCTAATAAGCCAGTGGCTTGCATATGCCAGTTTATTAGATACAAATTCTTTGGATTTTTCCTACTCCCTAGAAAATAGATGTCGACCATTTTGCAGCTGGATTATAGCTGCTCTATTTTTGTCCAGCTTCAACTGGGTTCGATTCGATTTGGGTGCCTGGCAAGGGGTTGCTCTATTAAGGATCGCCATGTGTAGCCATTTTTTGAGTTTTTTTTTTATTCTAACCCCTATAAAGGACTTGATTCAAGTGCGCAAAAAAAGAGAAATTATAAAAAGTATACAAAAAGGGAAGTCGCTACATGAAACTCGCAACACATGAGGATTCCTCCTCCGGGATCAGGGTTCGTTCGCTTGAAAAACCCCGCAATTAAGTCTGCGTTTATGTAGTTTTGCAGCTCGCAGGGAAATTGTGTCCTGAAAAATCATCATCGTCACTCCCCTCCTCACTCACACACACACACACACAGAGTAACTTTGTGTTTATTATGCCTAATTGCTGTTACTCCATCATCGTCATCATCACCATCATTATCCTTGTGCGCTTTTGTCTGCGCTCCTTTTGCAGCTGCCTTCATTTTGCCTTCGTTCTTTGTTCTTTTTAGTTTTTTTTTTATTCAGACGTCCCACATGGCGCATGCTTGATATTTCTTTCGAGGCGTTCCCCGAGCCACTTGCATGCTTAGATATTTGCATTATTTGCCACTTTTTGCGGCAACTGCTCTAAAAATAATTTCAAAGCTCGTTAAGGGTATTTTTTCTATTCTTTTGGGTCTTATTTGGCTTCTGCCTTTTTCATGTGGCGAAAATTGTTAGTTTCCGGATGAGGACTAGAAACTTACTCAACTGTGCACAGTGGGCGACATTATTTTGTATTTATGGTAAGGTAAAAGGGTTACAAAAAAAAAGTGTGTAGCTCAAGGATCTTTCTAGGGGGCAACACATGTGAACATCGCTAACAGCGGGACTTTAGGTTGTCGAGTTCGAATTGAACTTGTTTTGCAATTGGATAAGTCGGCAAGTATTCAGTTTGAAGGATAAAGAATGGGAAAACTATTCAGGTTTGAGTTTGAGCTTTGAGAAGTAGGAACTGAGGGTACGATTTTAGTTTTAATTGAGATTTTGAGTATTTAAATTATTATGAACTATTATAAGCTCAGGAAAATAAAGCAGTTTTGATAACAAATATAAATATTGTAAAATTCTAAATTCATGTGCGTACTGTATTCATCTCCTATAAACATTATATCGAATATCATTTATTTTTAACTAAACTTTTACGGCAATAGAATAAATTTTACTTATTTACTTGTCTTACAGTTCTTAAAAAAGGTAAACGATTTTTTTTAGGATACTTAAAATAGTTAAAATATATATTTAGACTAAAATTGAAGATCATGAGCAAATGTAATAATCTTTTAAAGATTATTATTTTTATTTATTTATTATTTTTAAGTATGCTCTAAAGAAAGCAAGTAATAATGTATTTTAACAAATCAGAATTCATTTAAAAAACCCTTCAAAATTGTCAAAAAAATATAACTTCAACCAAGGAAATTTCCTTCAGATTCCCCTCAAAGTCTTGCCCATGGAAATCATTTAAATAAAGATTACCAACATGCTAGGCCCCTCGTTTAGAAGCCCAGACAGAGGTCGATGAAAACTAAATTATAGTGCACAAAAAGCATTTGGAGGGCGGTTCTGTAGACTTGTCGGCAAATTACGTGGCCCGTAAATGGGGAATTTATTTTTAAAACCGAGAAGAACAACGCTGGAGCTTCAGACCGGGGGTCTAGGTTGGGGCCGACCTGCTGAAAGCCGATGATTGCACATTTGAAGGCGAAGCCGTGGAAACAAAATGGCGGAATTGTATGTGTATCTGTGTTTGGATAATTTGCGTGTGCGCTGATCATTTGACAAGCGACCAGAATAACAACAACAACAAGGAATCTGTTCCGCGGATAAATCAACCCCGCCATGAGCAATCCATGGATTCTACGGGTTCCATGGCGCGGGAATTATGGACAGCCGAGAGGGGTAGCCGTAGCTGTGTAGCTGCATCATTGCGTCAATATTTGCCCTGGTCATGTAAACACTTTTAATAGGCTGTTTATCAGCTAGTTTGCCGCGATGTATCTGCCAGATACTTGACAGCTGTTGCAATTTACGCTTGAACAGAACACGAACAGCGCGATTCAGAAATTTCCGCCTTATTTGCCTTTCGGCTTGCGGCATCCGAGATTTCTGCCTTCCCTTTTTTTCTGGGCTCTGTGGCACACTGAATGTATCTTCCAGATACTTATTTTCGTGTTGGCCCAGAGCAAATAGTTTTCGAGGGGAAGGGAGAAGGGAACGCCAATTTATTTGCCGTTTGTCAGTTTGCTTTTAATTGAAAATTACATTTTTCCCAAACAAATTTTGAGAGTTGCCACAAAGGGAAATATTTGCTTTGCTTAATGAGGTTGAAAGTGGGTGGCAGTGGACCAGATGTAGAAATTATCTAGGGATTAGCTAAGAGGTAATACCGGAAAGAAATTTTATAGGTCGGGAGAGTCCTTGTGATTATTTTAGATATTTGTCTTAAAAGGTGAGAGAGTATTACTGAGTTTAATGAGTTCAGTTAATTGAGTTTAATGAATTTCTGTGGGTTTTTCTTTATAGATTTTATTACTTATTTTATTTACTTGAACTTGAAAGTAAATTTATTTATTAAGGCAATCAAGATTTTTTCTTGGAATGTTTTATATTAATAATTAAATTTTAAGTGCGTTAGCTTTTAACATTTAAAATTCTTTTAATTATTTGGATAAGATATATGCGGAAATTAATTAAACATTTTCATAAATGATTACGGAATTTCTAGGAATTAAAAGAAAAATTACACGTGATCTTGATTGAGGTGATAAGGATTTATTATACAATAACAATCGAAATATTACTGAACTTAAATAAACAATAATTCATGAAAATATTTAAAAATTCCCAAAATATATTGTAATTTATATTACAGCTTCTATTATAAAGGATATTCATCCCTTGATTTAGTTTATGATGTTTTCCCTTCGTATAAAAATATTCAACCTTTTGCAAAACCTTAACAACCAGAAATATATTTGTACTCAAATTTAAAATATAGTTAAGATACAAATACTTGTATTTAAAGCTTGTTATTTATATGTATATATTTCACTTTGAGTCCCACTAAAAATAGGGTTTATTGAGGGAAGACCCTTGCGGGAATCGAACCCGCCACCTTTGGATTAGAAGTCCAACGCGCTATCCACTGCGCTAAAGAGTCCCACAAATGCAACTTGACTTTCTACACACAAACTTGTTCCAACAACACCAGAACTGCGAATGCAAAATCGAAAATGAAATATTTCACAAAATTGTGAAATCTCTTTGTTGCTTGCTTCGAGGTATTTTGATTGAGAGACGACCGACCATTACTTCTCAGTAAACATGAGGCAGCAGCGATTTAAATATTTTGCCTGCATTTGTTTTAATTATTTATAGAGCTCTTGGATTATACAAGAAAGTATCTTTTTGGTTTGTAAACAAAAGATACATATAAATGGTGTCGCCTGCTTTGCTTTTTTTTTGGGTTAATCGATAGATTGTCAGATGCAGATTAACCTTTCAAGGAGTTACTTAACCAAAACCCTTTGAAACACAGACAGCAGTATCCTTTTGAATCCTGGTTTGGGGGCATTCAAGTGCTCAATTTGGTTTCCTTATTTTTTTCGCCCCGCTTCAGAGTTTTTCGCTTTCTTATCAACCCGCTGCGATCTTCATGCGCTTTTAGCTAATAAAGGGGTGGAGGTTGGATTTTTTGAATAGGGGTAGCTGTAGCTGTAGGGTTTTTTTTAGTCCTTCGGTGGTTGGAGGATTTCCTCTCGTGACTCCCGACAATTACTCAACTCGCTGGTTTGTAGCCGCTGTTGCTACTTTCAGTTTGTTAACGAATTAATCAAATTGAACCAGAACCGGGCAGACTATCGTAGACAACACCCTAAATAGAGTTATCGTGGAAATGGTGAAAATTTACCCATTTACAGTCCTGGCGATTTTTTATCTCTGCCCTTTCGTTTTCGTTTTCGTCCATTGAAAGTGTCCCCTTTGGGCTGCGTGGGGGCGTTTTCTCACTTGTTCGGCATTGTCCTTCTACGTGATTTATCTACGCCTTCCGACGGTTTTATTTCGCTCTGAAAAGGACTCTTACAACGACATACGAACAGTGTCCTGGCGGGGGTATCCGAATTATGCAAAGTATTTCTGGTTGCACTCGAAGCGGATATTAAATTTTATTGCTCATGTTGCCATGGCTTCGTCCTGGCCAGAGGTGGAGTCGGAACGGTTAGCCCATTGAGCACTGAAGTGCCTGGCCCGGTCAATTAGCCTGAAATAATCGGTGTGCGGAATGTGTGTGCATTTTTTTCTTAGGGAAAAGTTTGAGGGGAGTTGGTTAAAAAATTTAAAAAGTAATCCAAAACTAGGGGTTCTTAATATTTTATATAATAAGATGAAAAAAGAACTGATAGCCATGGAAATTAACAAGTATTTAAGGTTATCATTATATAAAAAATAAACAATATATCTTAAATAGAAGTTTAGGGTATAATAATTTCTTTATTTATTTCATTTAGAAGTTCAATAAATATTTTAGTGACTAATATTCATTTTTCATCAAGAAATGTAAGTGAAATGTTTAAATTTGAATCAAGAAAAATTCATAAATAAAAAGATGCAATAAGGAGCCTCCACATAAAATGTATCAAAATATTTACAAAAATATAATTTTATACAAAAAAAATTCAATTTAAGAACAATTTCTTTCTTAAATTATTCCCTAAAATCCCTGAACCAATCCTTAAAATCTTCCCAACCCCCCAAAAGTCACTTGAGCAGTTCCTATTTCTAGGCAAACTCCTCTTAAGGACCAACATCCTGTCGCCTACTCGCATTACAAGCAAGCTGGCACGAGCCAAATTATAATGCCAAAAATCGTCGTCAGCGTCAAACATTATCGTGATTATCGTCAGCGCTGATGGAAGAAAAGCGCACATAACCGGCAATTAATGAGCAGTTGTTCCAGCAAGGACAATGGCAGGACCTCAGAAGGAATTTAAATTGCAAAGAGAGGGAGCGGAGCATACATATGCATTTGATTTCATACGTTTTCGCTTTCGCTTGGCGGAATATAATTAACCGGAAGCGCAGAACACGCGCCAGGACGACAAAACAGGACTCGAACAGGATGATCGGCACACCGACGCAGGATCGGTATATTTCTGGATCCACACAGGATCGCAGGATCGCGTGTCAACAACCGTAGAAAGAAAAAGCACTTCCGCCGAAAGCGAAATCAAATGTCAGGCCAGAACACGAGAAGAAAAAAAAACGAACAACGCCCCGCAAGAGCAACCGGTTTTTGGGCAGGATAATCAAGGCTAGAAAGGATCTTACACCAAGAAAAATAAATTTGAAAGTTATTTTAATTATTTTTTAAGGTTTTTGTGGCAGTTAAAAGTATTTATTTTATTTTAATAATATTTATTTAATAATAAAAATACATTGTTAAGAACTTATACATATATTACAGATAAATAATAGATACGTTATAAATTATTCAATAATTTCTCACCGTGTAATAATGACAATCAAAGCACTGGCAAACAAGTCGCTCGATTATCCTTTTCTGCCCACTTCAAGGAGCAAGATTCTCCGCCGGCAGCTGCCGCCCGAGGGAAATAGGGAGTGAATGGAATCTCGATCTTGGTGGCTGGAACAATTGTTCGACTGCGCACATTGCTTCCTGTCGTCCTGCGAGCCACCGGAAGGATCAGCGCCGCCGTCTTCGAGGGTTGCCTTGCTCCTAGCCCCCGGGATCTTCGTCTCCTTATGCCACAACATCGCCGAGGCAACATCTCTTCGATCCTAGTTCACTTCGCACTTTTTGGAGGCGTGTTTGCTGCTGTGTGCGAGTGTCGCATATGTAGCAATTAACATGCTTCGTCTGCTGTCGCAGGACATGTGCTAATACTACCCGCATGTCCTTGAGCGCGTGCCTTGCGCGTCCTTAGAAAAGAAATCGGGCGTCTTTCAGGGGGCGTAGCGCCTGCTGCAATTCGCTCCTTGAGCCTCGACGTCATCCGATCCTCGGTATCCTTTGTGATTTAGCCCAGATTGAGGGAGGTGTGGTTTGTGATGGCAAGGAATTATTATTAGGTGCAGCTGCCTCACTCTCTGTTTGATAAACTTCTTAAGAGTACAGGGATTGAACACCTTGGCAGGACCTTCAATTAAATTGAGTCCTTTTCGGGTGTAACACAAAGAAATTCTCTTACAAAATATCCTTTATTTATGAGGGAGAGAAAGGGAGTGTAATAAAAATGCAGCTTGTTTTTGAAATCATTTTTTAAATTATTGTTGTTTTTATTATTCTTAATATAATTTTTAATACGTATTTTTTATTGCAATATTTATTTTAAAGGTTTTAAAAGGGTTACTATAATATTTTTTAATATATATTTTTTATATATATTATATATATATTTTTTTTATCCCAACTTTTTTATAAACTGCACTAAAATATTTTTTAAATTATCTCAAAAATGAGACTATTATGAGTGTAAAAATGAATGCAGCTTGTTTTTAAAAAAATTTATAAAATAATGTTCAGTGTTTATGATTTTTATTAGCCCTTTTTTAATATTCTAATTAAAAAATATATATTTTTAACAGAAATATATTTTAAGGTATTAATATTTATAATATTTTGTATCCTGTAATTTTACGTAAAAAATTCTTTTGAAGCCAGGTTCAGAAATATTTCTAGAATAAAAATTCTACAAATATTATAACTTACAAGCCAGCAAAAGAAATATAGTTACATTTATTTAAATGTTAATAATGTCCAGTTTCATATCAATTTAAATCGATTCTTTAATAATTGTACCCATTCCCTTTATATTCCTATTTTATAATCCCCTCAGCACTTCAGGAAAAACAACCTCTAATCCGCTTTCCCTCACAATCTGTCATAACCATTTAGTTGCCACTTCCCCTTCGCCTAAGCTAATTACCTTGTTACACACTTATCCCCTTTTTTAACGCCGCTTGTCCTTTTTCCCCTAAGAACCCTTGTCCTTCCCTAATACAATATTTAACTATTTCTCCCACGAGCGGAGGACAAATCATAATAATAAATAAAACACTTTCCGGCTGATTAGCATAAGGATATGAAAAATGTTCATTGGAAAAAGAAGCCGTGTGCCGCCGCTTCGCTTCCTGTCATAAAAAAGCAACAACGACAACTATTTGTGACACTTCCCCCTTTATTCCTTGCAGGTTCAAGGGTTGAAAACGAGAAAATAAATACAAAAGTTAAACGCGTGTCAACGTTTTTGGGCGGAAAATTATTAACATGCTCGTTTGGCCACACCTTACTCTATATAGAGTCTATATAGTCTCCCCTGCTAACCTGCGGTTAAGCGTATTATGGCAACATTGTGACATCTTGCAGCCCAAACTGGACGCCGCGACACGTGACCCTGGGAAATACAATTATAATTGCAACAAATTGAACGCCGGCGGTGGCACGCGTCCTTGTAATAGCTCATCTTCCGGTGGCTCGGAAAACAGATTGTCCTCGCTGGTGTTGCTGTGGGTGAGGTAACATCGTCATCGTTTTTTTTTTTTTTGTTTTTCCCTCGCTTCGAATTTCCCATTAGCTCGTGTGCTTTTCCCTTTTCATTGGCTATTTGCTTGACTTCCTCTTGGGTTGATTTATTGGCTTTTACTTATTTCCGGTCATGTACAAGGCTTCCGATGTCCTTGGGACTATTTGAGGGCAATTTCGCTTAAGCACTTGTTATTGGCTTTCCTTTGAGGAGAACTTATGGGGCATTATAAGGGGAAGGGACAATGTTAATACGGGGATAATATTTATTTTTCTTCCAAAGTTTGTTTATAAATATTGAAATATTTAAACTATCCTTGGCACCTGCCTTTCTCTAATTTCCATGATAAAATCTCTAGGGTTTCCCTCTCAAAAATCCATATTTTCCATCATCTCCTCTTCAGGGTGGTCTCCTAGATTATTTTTGCATACGCAAATTTTGCATAATTTGGCATAATCATTGGATTTTTATCAAAAAGCAAACCGCAGCTGCCTGCTGCTGCTTCATTTCAGTTTAGCCGCAAACATTAACCACAATTTGGAAATTATATTTATCAGAGATCAACATTAATCAACATTGAACAAGCAGGAAAATCGCCATGGCCAGCTGAATAATCAAAACAATGAAATGAGTGGAAACGCTCAAAGGATTTGGGCAGTAATTTGTGCTAATTTGGGTTTAGATACGAAAAGAGATAGATCCCTGCCCGCACAAAAGCAGTGGCAGTAGCAGAAAAGGATTTATGTTTGCCGCTGGGCTAATAACCCATCAAAATATATATATTTACTATAGTGGAAACATGTCAAAATACTGTCAATACATTTTCCGAAACTCATCGCTGCACTTGTGCCACAATTGTTCTCTCTGGAGAGGGAACAAGGAACCTCTGTATTTCCCAGCCTTGAAAAGGACCGACAATGCCCTACGGTCTACCTAGACCTGCATCTCTTTGCCTTAATCTCTGAGTGTGGGTGAAGCCTTTGTTTGGGATGGGAAAGGGAAGAGGGTTTCGCGAGAGAGGGAGAGGTTTCTTGGCCAGGATTATACCTATAATTTGGACTGCTTAGTTCCTTAATTGTGCTTAAATGTATGCAGAGCTTATAAAATATTTGCCTTAAATATTTTGGTTAAATTATGAAAGGGTACAAAACACTGCTGGCTATACTTGTATGCATCCTGAGGAAAGAAATGTGTGAGCCGGGGGAATCCTTGAGATATACAGCCTGAGGTGAAAGTGGTAAATGGGTTTTATTTTATAGACAGTTTGTGTTGGTGATGGGATTTTCTTTTTAATAAATAAAGACAATTAAAAAAAATATTTTCTTTTTTAATTTGTAATCTTCTGAGAAGCGAAAACCTTTACGGTTTTTGTAAAAATGTATGGGAATACATAGAAAATAGACATCATGTGGAGATGTCCTTGCATTTATTTTATAATTATTATTTCCCAACTATTATACTCATATCCAGAAAATTGGTTCAAAAATAAGGTCTACAGCTTTCTAAAATTTTCTACTTATCCAGAGATTTTCCATTAATAGATCCAACCCCACGGAATCCCAGAAAACCCATCGTTTCCAATCCACTTAACATGCTCCCAAACAAAAACCGAAAATCCGCAATGAATGCTTCTTCACAGTCAATTTCGCTAATAAATGTGTTTTGCCAATGCTGGCGAAAAATAATTCCACCACTCCCCCCCCCTATTTGATATTTAATTTCCCTCAACTAAGCCGCAATTTCCGGTGACACCCACCGCAAAGCAGAAGTAGATGTAGAAGCAGAAGGCAACGCCCCCAACAGACATCAAATCATTCGAATTCGAAGCTGTCAAAATGCAGGCGACATAAAGAAATTATGACAGCAGGGAGGAGTACCAAAAAAATAGGGGGGTGTTCGAGAAGTGTGTGTGTAAAGACTAGGGGGAGTATGTGACAAAATGCCAGCATACGCATCGAAAGCCAATTAGGAAAAATAAATCACGCTTCGCATGCGAAAGGACTAGAAGAGAAAGCCAGCAAGTACAGAGGGAGAAATGTTCCTAGAAAGGATTAGAAAAATTCTTTCAATAGAAGTTACTAAGAGAAATTTTTGAATAAAATAACCAATTCCATGGTTCCCGTAAAGATTTATTTCAGTTTCCCATATAAAATAAAATGTCTAAGCCAGAAAAACCTCTCAAAAATATATAAATGCAAATTTAAATAAGCTAAATAATAATTGTAGAATTTTATATAAGCTTTCAAAAACAAAATAATTAAAGTATAACGTTTTAGAATGTAATATAAAATATCTATGAATTTATAAGGGAATTTTGAAGACCATTATAGAATCTTATATAAAATACAGTTCTCTAATTTGTTTAAAGCTACATATACATTTTTTTTAATATCGGTATAAATTATAAATATTTCCTAAAGTTAGAACAATTATAAAAACTTCCCAGTAATGTTTTTTCCCGTGCAATCACTTCAAGGGGCTACCCACAGACAAAGAAATCCACCGAACACAGATACACACGCACACACACACACTCTTAAGTACAGTAGTCATCCCCCAACCCCCCGCAGGAAACACCCGAGGAAGCCAAGCAAGTGCCAAAAGCTGATTTCACTGTAATTACAATTCACACTCCTTTCGGGGATGGGTTGGTGTTAGGGGGTGGTGTAATCCCGGCAAGAGGAAATAAAAACATCCTGTAAATGTGTTCTTTTTGTTTGGCAGCACTTAAGCGATGGCCTCCCTTCCCCCACAGCCACCCCCTCAGCAGACTTGTTATCCTCCTTTTTTTTTTTGCTAGAGCCTGCTGCTGAGGTTGCTGATGATGATGAGTTGGAAAGTAGAATCAGAACCCGCAGAACAGACACACCCACCAGGAAAAAAGGGGAGGAAAATCTCTACATATTTGCACTCAGAAAAAGAAAAGAAATTTTATAAAATTATATTAAAGTATGCTGGGATTTTCCAAGTATTTAAGTAAAATAAATAATAAAAGCAGAAAATTATAATTATTTTCAAGTAGGATATAAAATTATAAAAATTATCGTTTAGTTTTAATTTAAGAAAAACATTCCCTTAAAAAATAGAAAAAGAAGTTAACAACATCAGGAATACATTTTTAAGAGTGCCCAATTTTTTAAAGGTTTCCAATCTATTCTGAAATCAAAGTAAAATAATACTTTGTTAAACCAAAAAATTTATTTTAAAAATATAAAACTTTCACATAATTTTCCAAACAATATTTTCGTCAAGTGCCTTATGAATTTTCCACCTACCTTGTGGGCGTTGAACGCGTGTCAGGCCTACTACCACTGAATAAACAAAGACAGCCTTGGGTTGGCTGTGGCTCACCAGAGCCACTGGGGATGCTGGGTGGGTGGCAGGCGCACGGGCGGGCAATAGAAATGTCACAAACAAACCGATTAAACAAGTACTTGCCAAACAAACACCCACAAAAAACCACCGGCACCGCCCAAGCCCAGAATCAAAGCTGCGAAGCCCTTAAAAACCGAATCAAACAATAACCGAAAAGTTTCCAAAGGGTGACGACAACGACAAAGCATCCCTTACCATAAGCAACCCTTTGGGAAGGATGAAATACCCGAAATGTGCTTCCGATTAGGTCGATGGTGACATCGTTTTGTGGGTCACGCGACTGGGTAACGAAATTTTCTCTAAATTCAGTTCTCATCATATTTTTTTTTTTTGGCTTTGGCACTGGCAATCTGCTAAATATGTTAATGCCTGCTTTAAGCCTATTAGTGTCAATTAGAAAATTCTTGCTAAAAGGATTCTCTCTGAAAAGTTTAAAGTGTGGGTTGGGATAAATGTCAACTGCATGTTTTCCCGTTTAAATTTCGAAGATGTGATTTGTCGGTCAACTGGTTATCCTGCAGGATAATATGGTCAATTCGTTTGCTTCTGCTCTAAATGGTGGGAACAAAAGATTTTTAGGTGAGAAACAAATTAGGACTGGCAAGAGACATTAAGAGAAATTTTCTACAAAATTTCCATAAAGAAAATCATTTAAAAAAATTATTCTAAAATATAAATTATTAAGAAAACTTCAAGACTTCACAACTTTTCAGTTTTAAACTTCAAAAACTAAACTTCCTTTTCAAAAATCCCCCTTTAAAACAATTAAACAATTGCCCACTCCAGCCATCGTCTCACCTGAGAAAAAAAAGAAGATAAAACCTTAAACCAGACAGGACACAACTCACATGCATTCCCAGGCCGGTCTAATTTGTGGGTGTTATGGGGAATTAACCTCTTAATGAACTAATTTACTCAAGATTAAGGTGGCAAACAAAGGAGGCGGCCGCAGCTAATTGTAAAAAAACAGAGCGAGACGGTCAGATCGAAGGACGACTGACTGAGTTTCGGGTAGGTAGAGATCCTGGATCTCAGATAGGAGAACCTAGCAAATTGCCAGGCGGTTAATCTATTTAAACGCGCCAAATACGCGCGACACAATGGTAAATCACCGAAAGCAGGGGAATGTACGTATATATGGTCGAGTGCACAGATTTAGGGATAGAGCAGATCAAAGGACTCTCTCCAGCGGTCCAAAAAGGAAATCCGTCTATGGCCGGCAACAGGACAAAGGCCGAAACTCGTCTAATTGCGCGCCTATGAGGGAAGCGAAGAATCCAGAGTTCCGCAAGGCAGAACAGAAGACTCCCAAAACAGGAGTATGAAGAATCCCGTATGCGACGGAACCTGCCAATTGTTGTTTGGGAACATCCCTTAATCTGTGTCGGTAATCGGTAATCGGCGAAAATCGCAGGACTCGTCGCACAAAGCGGGGCGAGCGGTCGAGATCCTTTTGAACTTTTGCTTGGGCGCAAAAGAAGGTTAGCAAAATATTATTATAAACCTACGGAACCATAACCCACATAAACAAAGTTTATGCACGCAGAGAAAAATGCTACTCAGTTCTGTGTAAAATCAAAAATATTTCAATTTTATATTTATTTAAAAGTATTTAATTATTTAATTGTACCCTTACTTAAGATCGCTGACTTATTTCAAAATATTTGCTATTTATATTTAATTCATTTATTTATTTATAATTAATTCATTAATTTTATTTGACAAACAATAAATATTGTAACTTTTATATTAAATATATATTTATATTCAATTCTTTGAGCACATCTCTTTTTTCTTTTCTTTTAACATTAAAAGGTTCATTTTTAAATGATTACTAAATAATAATCAATAAAATAATAATAATTTATACTTTTTTATGATGATTATATTTTTGTAGATGATGGTTATATTTTTGTAAGGCTATAAATATTTATTTTTTATAAAATATAAAAGGAAATATTGAATTTACCAAACTTTTACCTATATCTAAAATCCTTTTATTGGATACTTATAATGAAATCCAATTTTTTATTTAAAGCACATCCTTTTTGAGCACTTAAATTCAATTTAAATTGATCTATTATTTTTCCCAGTGCACCTGCTTACGCATGTGCCTGTCTGTTTACTCTTGAATGAACTGAAAACATTTCAATTTGACAATCGTAATGGAGGCAAGGATGCTGAAGCCGCTCAGCGCTAATATAGGCGATTTAGGGGATTACATCAATTGTAAAATTGGTCAAACACCGCAATTGTTTCACCCCGCAAATCGGATATTCCACTGCCCCGGGATACGCACTCGCTCTCACCCACACACAGTTGCGTCCTCAGGATGCCGGGATGCCTTACAAAGGAGCGCAGGACGAAGCCTCAGGGGCAGCTGTTGAGTTTCCCTTTGAGAGCCTCTCATCGCCGGCCATTGTCCAGCTCTGGTTTTCGTCCTAGTTACACATATGCATATATGTACATATGGACGAAGGACCTTTGGCATTCGTAACTCAGGGCTACGCAGGACCCCTTGTTCAATGCCTTGTAATCGCTCCTGGCTTACCACAGATTATGCAAGCCGCGTTCTCCTTCATCGCTTCCCTGGGAACCCAATTTCCATTCGCTATTGATTTAGTTTCCGGGAAAAACGGAAAAACTCTGGCAAATCTCTGCTGCAATCTGGCATCAGCCCGCAAAGTCCAGTTTCCAAGTCCAAGGAGGTGTAAATCTTCAATTTTAAGGTTAATTTCCCGATGAGGTGCGAGAAATGCGAAGCGTTTTATTGGTTTAGTAGAGCAGTCAGGGGGCGTAATTTAAGGACTCGTCGACTAGTCCTAGATTAAAGCTAAGTTGAGGCAATTTCGAGGGGAGGATATATTAAGGATTGGGATATATCATGGCGACGGTAAATATTATTAAGAAAAAGATTTGTGTTACTAATAAACACAACACAAAAAAATTTCGGATTGAAGAATTTCTTTTTTTGTTTTATTTTTATAAGTAATCAAAAATCGCTTTAAAAATTTAATAAACCTATATTATTTATCATTAAAAATTGCATTAAATGGGTTAATAGTTTTACTTAACAGTAAATTACAATATTTAATACATTAAGAAATAAAAAACCACTACTTTTACTATCTTTAAATAGTACTGAGGATATAGAGATTGTCTTTTGTTTCCCCATATTTTATAAATATATTTAACCGCAGGATATTCAACCATTTTTCCTCTAAAAGAATCCCTGTCAAAAAGAATTATTTTATATAAAATCAACTCTTGAAAAAAAACACACACAAAAAAATAAGAGAGAAAACCAAAAGCACCGCAACCATTTTGCAAACTCATTAAAAATTAAAAAAAAAAGAGATCCTGCAAAAAAGGACATACAACAACAACGAGCAGAGCTTGCACAGTGTTTCCCTCTCTCTCTTACGTACACTTTGTGTTACCTTTGCACTCTGCACTATTTGCATCTCTGTTTCTCTGCTCGTTCTCTCTTTCTCTCCCACTTTTTGCGTTTGCACCTTTATTTCATATTTTATTTTTGCACATTTTGCAGGATTTTCAAGTTCCTTTTTGTTGTTGTTTAGCTTAGTTCGTGCTGCACTGCTCTGCATTTACAGTTAGTCCACTCTCTGACCGCCCCTTTCACCTTTGGCCCCTCTTTCTCCACTCCCCTTTCTTTGTGCATCCTCTCCTTTGAGTGTTTGAGTGTGTGTGTGTGTTTGGTCATGCTTGCATGTCCTTTGAATGGAAAGCGAATATAGAGGGCAGAGGGAAAGCAGGGGAGATTAGGTGAATAGAGAGGAAAAGAGGAGCATGGCAGGGATACACTGTGAAAATTATACCCAAAATAATATGTCTTTAAAACTGCCTTTCAAATTACTTTAAACTACAATTTCTTTTGTATAATTTTTTAGCCAAGCGATTAAATGCAGCTAGTTTGTATTCAAGCTAAGGGTGGTTCTTTGATTGCAAAGACTTTGATTCTTTCAGTCTTCAACTTACATTCTTCCGTCGCACTCGCAAATCGGTTTGCTGGCTTCGAAAAAAGTATAAATATTATAAATACTACAAGTGTGTTTAGATTATATTATATATTGTATGGAAAAGGTTGACCTACAACTATAAAAATATATAAAAACCATAATTACACAGATTCTTAATCAAAATATCGGATTTATTAAAAAAAAAAACATTTAAAAGTGAAGGAAAATAATTAAAAATTTCATATTAGTCACCACCAAGTTGGGCATTTATTTAACTGCCGTTTAGTACAATAAAATCTAGGAAATATTTCTTGTAATATTTCATTTTAATGGCATAATTTTCATACCTTCCTCTGGTATCCAGAAAACACATTTAAACATTAAAAATATGAAACGTTAAGTATCAAAAATAACATCAATTTAGCTGTTTCCTTTCTAGTGCATTCTCTGTGAATTCAAAATTGTTTTATACTTCGTTCCCCCTTAGGTTCCCTTTATTTTGTTTAGTGTATCCAAGCTTCATAGGCCGTTGTCTTTTTATTTGTTTGAATGTCCAGTTTGTTGTTGTTTGTTTTGCTTTTTCCCTCCGTTGTTGCTGCCTTTTTTTCATTGCATTTATTTATTCAACTAAATGCAGATTGCACATTTTTGCATGTGGCGTTCACTTTGCTTTTAGTTAATCACCATTTTACTGCTGTTTTCATGTTTTTGTTCTTGTTGACAATAATTGAAGGGCAAGTCCGAGTCTAGTGACCATGACTTTAAACTATTATGAAGGGTAAACGTGATGTTAAAATATTCCAGCTTGTAAAATGCGAAAAGCACAGAACATTGTAGTTTTACATATATTTTTTGAACAACACTTTCGTTGTACTTCAAATACATTGTTGTAGTTAATTCTCTTTCATTAATTCAAAAGAATTTACTATGCATTTCCCACTCTCACAAAACCAGAAACCTTTTACTTCCAACAATGATATCTAATCAGCAAATACCCCCTATTTGCATATCGATTTCCCCACACAAAACCCTTACAATGAACACAACTTACCTGAGAATGCAATGGAAATGGCGGACAGGTCCTTTCAAGGATCCCTCCTTGCCTTCTTGTCCCTGAAGAGTTGTGCTTTTGTGCGATTCCGTAGAGCTGCAATTGCTCAACTCCAGCAAAAGCAGTAGCAGCAGCAGCAGCAGCAATGGCGATGTGCATTGCAATGCCGAAGGAAAGAAAAAGAGGTCCTAGGACCAAAGTCCTGGAAATGGTAGAGGCAGAGCGATGACAAGCTCTCCAACGAGCAAATAAATTCAAGGAAGCCGCGCCAGAGATATCATCAAAATGAATATAAGATTATATTTGGACTGACTAAGAGAATAAGGGAAACTCCCAAATTTAACGAGGAACATTACTTACAGGTGAAGAAATAATATTATAATAATTTGTAATGAAGGGAAAGGTATAAATACTATTTATAAAATATATAAATACAGGGGAAATGTAGTGTTTGATTTATTTCAAATTCTATAAAGGAAACACGAAGATGCTTTGGTGTTTCTTAAAATTGTTTCCTGTCTCAGTAATAATTTATTTATTTGAACAATCAATCAGTAAAAAGATTATCCTAAGTTCTTCAGGCTTTAAATAAATTCTGCCTACCAATATCTATTATAATCCCTCAACTCTTCAATTATTTTCCTCTGTATATAGAAACACAGATATAAAGATGGATTCAAGAGTAGTCGGTGGAATCAGAGAGTATCCTTGCCCGCTGGCGGGCTAAAGGTGAGCAAACAAAGACGCTGATAAAACGAAATGCCAAAACGACAATTGAAACGCCCAACAAAAGGCAAGAGCTGTCCAAGGAGGGGAAGGACATCACAGAGGGTGCTGAGGGGAGATGCTGGAGGTCCTGCCTGTAAGAGTGTGTGTGTAGTGAAAAAGTCAACTCGTGGAGGGAGCCTCCTCATCTGGTGGCTGCCATTTTTTGGTGTCTCTTGCTCCTCATCCGAAATCAAGTGTGAACGGGGAATCCGGCCAAAGGATTCTCTCTCGCACTCCGTTGTCCTTTGTGGCCATCTATACCTCTCGCTCTGATAATGATGATGATGGGATGACATCCTCCTCCTCCCCTCCTCCATCATCTCTCCTTTATGTATCTTCTTTCTCTATATAAATATTTTAGGGGCGGTCTCTCTTGTCTCGCTTGCTCTCTCTGTCTCTCTGTCACTCTGTCTCCTCTACACCCTCTCTCCCTTTGCCATAATATATTCCAATTCGACATTTTGTCCTTTCATTCATAATGCAGCCGGCATCGTGTCTCTGCCGCTGCCTCTGCCGGCGTCGAGGATATGCCATCCAATCTGAACGTGATAATGAAGTTCTCCTTTTGCCTGCTATCCATCAATCCATCCTGCTCTGGCACTCGTTTTCACTGTCTCTCTCTCTCTCTCTCGTTAAGTCTGAAAGTATACCTTCTCTCGCTCTATCCTGTTGGCAGGACTCTGTCAGGGGTTGATTCCATTGAACAACCCCTCAACGCTCAGCTCAACGTGTGTCCTTTTCATATTTCTTAAGGCCCGCACCGTTTGCTATTTGCCTTCATTCCGCTCCGGTCGCTGATCCTGTGCTGAACGCATCCTCAGCGCGCATCCTGTTGAACGCGTTCTGACAAACGAATTTGCATTCAAAAAGCCTTGTCCTTTTTACGAAACAAGTGATAAACGAAGAAAAATAAAAGACAACCGAGAAACTTTAAACTTTAAACCAAGTTGATAATTGTGTGTGTTTTGCAAGTGTTTTTGGATCTAATCAATCCTCGGCAAGTGGCTGCCTGCCCAAGGAATTGGATACCCCAAATAGGCGGTGCCTAAATATGGTTTACTTTGTACGTATTTTACATAAATTAAATATTATTTTATTATATTTGCATAGCGGCTAAAGAAGTGCCGACGGGAAAAGAAGTATAACTATTTTTATTTTGTATTTATAATCAAAGAGCCAGTAAATATGGCTTTTTAGGAGGAGTGATATTTAATTATTATGATAGTTAAGGTCTTTTTAGTGAGTTAAAAATATTTAAATGTTTTATGTACAAACAAAATTAAATACTAACGATGTTAAATCAATTTAAGCTCATTTCCAAAAATTAATAAAGCTGGGAAGAAGTCGTTTCGGCTAAAATATATACATTTTACTTTTTTCTTCAAGTTTTTCTACAACCAAAAATATTTATTTAATTGCTTACAATATTTTTATTTGGTAAAAAATACCTTGAGCTTCCTAAAATAAATTTAAATATTTAATTGAACAACAAATAAAACAAATAAAGCGTTAGAGCTTTTAATAATAGATTAATATCATTTTTAAGATTACCTTTCGTGTCGTTTTAAAGTATTAACATATGTTTAAAGAAACTCAAAAGTTACATTTCTATTTAGCTTTTTAAAGCTTTAATATCTCTCATAAATATCTTAATAAAAACCAAGGTGATTTAGCAATTTTATATAAAATATCCCAGCAAAGCCCGCTCAACTCAAACAAACAAAGTTAAAGTGTCTTGATTAAAAAGCCTTTTGATTAAACATTATTACCCACACGTTGTTAATAAGCTCGATTCCCCGCACACACACACTCTTCAAGAGCAGACGACTCTCAAGTGGCCACTGGAGGAACACCAACCTAAATAATTCGGGTGCTTGAGGCTTTAACTATTCCGAATGTGTGGATAGTGTAAAGTGGCGGGAAAGTTTCGGTCCAGAGGGCTGACCGCCGCTGCCTCCAGGGTCAGCGTGTGAAATGGGACCTGCCCCCTTTCTTTATTTTTGGTTTTTTTTAATAAGATTAAACCGCACTTCGGGAGGGAAACTACTACTCCGTCATACACAAGATGGAAGTTCGACCCAGTGAGGCGTCAAATCAAGTTAATTAAAAGCGGCAAGGAAGTCGTCGGGTAATCGCACCGGATGTCGCACATTAGCCACACTCGAGGGCACATGGAGAAGATGGAGTTGGAGACCGAGACCGAGATTTAGACCGAGAACAGTACCTTACACCTCCTCCAGCCGAGTGTAAGCGATTCGATGATGATAATAATGTGCAAATAAAGCCAAGACCCGCGCCAAAAAATATGTTTCGCAGACTCCGTCGCGGAGACTGTGTGTGTGTGTGTGTGTGTTATGATTGATGGCAATATGCTGACGAAAGGATTGAGGCTTTTGTTTGGGTTAAGCAGAGCGTGAGATGCCGGGGGCAAGCACGGGTTAAGTGCAAAAGCGATGGGTATGCAAAAATCGGAAATCAATTGTCATATATTCAGTATTTATTAAAACGCACTGCGGTTAGTCCTTAATTGCAACCCGCTGGCTGGCCATGAATGATCCTGCGGCAAAAATGTCCTGCCGCTGGGAGCACGCCCTCCGCTGGCGTTTGTTTGTACTCCGCGAATTGCCAACGCATTAGTTGCACTTGACTGGACGGGCAATAAATAATAATAAGTACAGATCCAGCCACAATAATAGGTTCAAGGAGAGGAGAAGGACAAGCATCAATCCTTAACTCTTTTACGCATAAATGGGGAGTTGAAAGGGAAATGTAATCAGGATTTACATACATATTTATAATGAATATTTCTAATATTTAATAGTATTTTAGATCCTATAAATAGGCTTCAATTTTGCTGGGAAAATTTGTTTTGTTTAAAGAACATTTCTAGGGTAGTTACACCCCTTCGATTTACCCGCCGCTGTGCAGTTCGTTTTAAGCATAAACAATGAAGGCGTATGCCTTCGATTAATTGATAACCCGTTGCTTAGTTTGCATACTCAAATTCTTCTTTTCTTTTCTTTTGTTGTCCTTGCAGAGTCCGCGTGGCATGCAACCGTGTAGTCCAGCGGGAGAAGTCGCTATGATGCCGCCATCGAAGAGTCCCGTGATGGAGAGCGCCGCCTCTGACCAGAATCCGAGTCAGCAGAGTCCGCCGAGTGGCGGTGATCAGAGTGCCGTCAAGCGGGCTTGTCCCCTGAAGTTCTCCATAGCCAAGATCATGGAGCCAGATCACAGGCCCACTCAAGCAGCGCCACCACCACAACAGCCGCAGCACCAGCAGCAGCAGCCAATGCAAGAGCCCCTGGTGCTCATCCAGGAGGACGATGACGATGAGGATCCCGATATTGATGCGGATTCCGAGCGCTCTTGCAGTCCCATCGAAGTGATCAGCCTAGATCACTCACCCTCTGCTGTTAATTACGATTCCGCCTTCAAGAAGTATGTGCCAGGAGCCTCCACGGTGCCGCCTTCTTCAGCGATTGGATCATCTCCCTCTAGCACGAGCACGAGCAGCGCTGCAGTGCAGCAGTTTGTGAGCTCCCGTCACCAGGAGCTGCTCTCCCAGTATCCCCTGCTCTACTACGCTCCCAATCAGCTGATGTGCGCCGCAGCTGCTGCCCAATATGCCGCCTTGACCGCTCAGCAGCAATCTCTGGCCAGTGCCGCTCACCTGAGCAGCTTCACTGCCTCCCTGAATGCCACGCTGCATCATTCGCAGTCACTGAGAAGGAATCTGGGACATCCTTTGGCGGCAGCAGCTGCTGCAGCAGTCGTGGCCCAATCCCAGGCAGTGCCCAGTAGCCTGCAGCAGAGTCTGGAGAAGTCACCGGTGGCTCAGAGGACATCGTCGTCGACGGGTCACCAGACTGGTGGCAACAACCTGAAGAGAAAACGATCGCCGCAGGAACAGGGTGAGGTGACACCACCACCATCAAGTGCTGCAGCTGGTGCAGCAGCTCGTTCCCGCTCCCGCTCTCCATCGCCCCAGGGATCCGTGGAGGACAGCAGTCCGGGATCAGCGAGCGGTGGCAAGCCCAAGACCTTCTCGTGCCTGGAGTGCGGCAAGGTGTTCAATGCCCACTACAATCTCACCCGCCACATGCCCGTCCATACCGGAGCCCGGCCCTTCGTGTGCAAGGTGTGCGGCAAGGGATTCCGACAGGCCTCCACTCTCTGCCGGCACAAGATCATCCACACATCAGAGAAGCCGCACAAATGCCAGACGTGTGGCAAGGCTTTCAATCGATCCTCCACCCTGAACACCCACGCACGCATTCACGCGGGCTACAAGCCATTCGTTTGCGAGTACTGCGGCAAGGGATTCCACCAGAAGGGGAATTATAAGAATCACAAGCTCACCCACTCCGGCGAGAAGGCGTACAAGTGCAGCATCTGCAACAAGGCCTTCCATCAGATCTACAACCTCACCTTCCACATGCACACGCACAACGACAAGAAACCGTACACCTGTCGGGTGTGCGCCAAGGGATTCTGCCGGAACTTTGACCTGAAGAAGCATATGCGCAAGCTGCACGAGATTGGCGGCGATCTGGATGACCTGGACATGCCGCCGTCCTTTGACCGGAGAAGGGAGTATACCCGCCGGGAACCGCTTTCTTCCGGGGGCTATGGCCAGGCCTCAGGGCAGTTGACTCCGGATTCGAGCTCCGGCACCCTCTCGCCGCCCATCAATGTGACCACACCGCCGCTGTCCAGTGGAGAGGCAAGCAATCCAGCCTGGTCCCGTTCTTCTGCCTCTCATTATCCCGCCGGGGGATTCCATCACCTGGGAGTGGTGCCACCGCCGCAGGATTATCCCAGCTCTGCTTTCCTGCAACTACAGCCACAGCAGGCACAGCAGTCACATCCGCCACAGCATCAGCCGCAGCAGCAGCAGCAGCAGCAGCAGCAGAGACTCTCGGAGACCTTCATAGCCAAGGTGTTTTGACAGCGATACTACGCGGACAGCTTGAACAGCTCCACAACGGCCTCGACCACCAGCACCAGCACGGTGACCAATACGACCACCTCGGCCACGTCCACATCCTCGGCGCTGGCCAGGAGTGACCTGCTGATTGACTGACTGCAGTTTGTGGCAGCGGCAGCCGCTGCTAGCAATCCGAATTCCGGACAGGATTTGGGAGTGCCGCGAAAGTCCCCCTCGCCAGAGCTGGGAAGCACGACTCTCGGCAGTGCCGTGAGGGCCTTGAATGGACTCTTTTAAGGAGGAAGATGTGCTATGAACTCCGAACTCCGAACTCCCAACTCTCTCTTTATCCCGTAAGACCTCAACAGCCACCAAATGGTTTCAACTTGTGCAATACCCACTCAGCAGATGACGTCGGTGATGAACCCACTGCTCAACACACACACTGCTCTCTCTCTCACTGTAAATAGTATCTCCCTAAGACGACCCAAGTGTTATCCGTAGTCTACGCTCTATTTAAGCTCTCTGAATGTATTAGATTTAGTCACAGGACATTAGTTAGTTAGTCATGAATGTGTATATGTGTAACGCACTCCTCGTGAGTGCTATATACTATATATAGAAGAAATGTTTATTGGGGATTCCAGTCAACCGAAATACATAACCATTTATGTATCTTAGAGTTGTACTAGAGATCTGTATCTAAGTGTCTGTTTAATCCAACACAAGAGCGATGAATAGCGATCGAAGAATGCATTGAATTTGTTTAGAAACTAAGTGATATTATTGATAATGTTTAAGCAATAAATCAATTCTTCAATTATTAAATATTGGATATTTTTTAATGTGGGAAAAGGAGGTGAAAATAAAGCTTTAAGTCCCCGATAACCTCCCTCTTACTTATGTATATGCAAATAACTGAGCAACTGCGGAGTGGGCCATGCCATTGAGTTTGTCTCCTGCGATCCTTGAGAATGCAAATGCAAATGCGAATGCGAATGCGAAATGAAAACAATTATCGCTGCATTACTCGAGTTGCGTTTAATGGGCTCTAAACTGTCGCCATGTCTGCCGCATGACATTTGCAACTTAATTAGTGGCGACCTGCCTCCCATTTCCATACTCCCCAGGTGGCAGGTCCTGGCACACGCCAATCATTTGCATAGTCCTTTGATCTACAGCTAGGGAAAGGACAAGGAATACCCGTTGAGCGGCAAGTGGGAGTCTGGTAAGGATCTGCGGAGGTTGCTCATAAAAATGCAATAGAAATTTCCATTTGTCACTCTTTGTTTTCTCCTTAATTTGTGGATGTTTTTAAGATTGTTTTGTTAATTAATATGGCATATTTGTATTAATTAATTATATACATTTAGGCTTTCAGTTTCTTTTTAATTCTGGAAGAATTAAGCTTATTCTTCCCCCAAAAATAATATATTTATTTAAAAAAATATTCCCTTTAATTATTTACTATTTGTCAGCTTCGATAAATACTTGAAAATTAAGCACAAATATTTATATTCATACGAAAGTCCTGATGTCATCCTGCTGGCTTTTTGGTTTGATGACAGTGGCCTATTGTCAGGACTTTATGCCCCCATCAGGGATGACGCATGTGATGCCCACTTGAGTTGACATTTCTTTATTTTCTGCATTATTCCAGGCCCTCCCCTTTTTGCCGGCTATATGAATAATTCAAAAACATCAAATCGAATCGAATATCCAAATGGGAACGAACGAAAAGCGAAATCGAGCAGGGCAAAGCGTTTGTTGTTTTTTTTTTTTTTTGTATGCAAATAATCATCAGATATCCTTTGCGCAGTGACGTACAGTGGACCCTCAGCATATGCTCAAGCACACCGCCCACTGACAGGACTTCTGGATCCATTCAAATGACACAGAGAGAGAGAGAGAGAGCGTAGAGTTGTGCCCAATTTTTGGATGACTTTTGACACCGCCTCGCGGCATTCTTTTGAACCCGATTCCGATTCCGATTCCTATCTGCTGCGAAGGCCAACCCCCAATTGTGGAATGAATGGTGAATGGTCCTTGAGCCGTTGTCATGTTCCTTTTGATGTTTGCCTTATGCACGCCCAGTCGACCATTCGAGTATCCATCTGCCCAGCCAGCCATTCCGCGCATCCAAATCCCAATTCCAAACCAAACCAAATCCAAATCCACAAAATCCCCTTCACTGCCACTGTTGCAAAACTGACTTATTTGGCTAATTGAACGCGGTTGGTCGGCGGTGCCTGATCTCGTCCTGATAAGTCATCACTTTTCCACTTTTCTGCCCGCTTATGCATGACGCTTTGGCACTCTACACAATCCGCTATTTTTTGGTCACACGAACGGAGGACATTAATTAAGCTAATTAATGGCTATTGACCAGGCGAAAGTGTGCTTTTCCTCAGTGACAGGAAGCTGTTAATCAAGGGAAGTCAGGTGAGAAGCTGCCAGCCAGAGTGTCAAAGCAAAGTTTTATCAATGGAAATTCATTGAGGCGATTGTTTAATTGGAAGCTAATTTGGTTGAGATTCTATTTTAATGCATTAAGAAAATTTTATTCTGCTTGCAAATAGCAAAAGATTTTATCGGAAAGAATTAAAATCTATTAAAACTACTCTCAAAAAGTATGGTATAAAATATGCCTTAATTTATTACAAATTATACTAAAATTTCCAGCACTTTCATAAATTTAATAAAATTTCTTCCATTTTATGATGAATATATTATATCCTTTTGGTCTTTTTATCTAAAAAAGCTTCACAAAAATCGATTTGTTTTAATATAAACCAGTTTAAGTTATATATTAGAAGTGGTGGTGCAATCTCAAGATTTTACAAATCAGTTTTTTATTTAATCGAAGAAAATGTATTCATTTTAATTTATATTATTAATCATTAGGTTAAAAACCAACAAAAATAAAATTATTATTCATTTTTATAATCTATTTTTGGAACTTTCCACAAATTTAATTCAAATTCAAATAACAATTATCAATAGTTGGACCAAAAATATATTTTAAGTTCCTTCCCAATATTTTTCTCAATATAAAACCAAGAAGACCTAAAATATTATACGGACTTTACCGGGATATTTTTTATTATACATTTTTTAGGCATATTAAAGTTTTTAGAATTTTATAATTCAAACAAAAAAGCAGTAATTTGAATTCGGAAAGCGTTTCTATGCTATTTTTGATGTAGACTAAGAATATATATGATTTATAGGCTCGGAAATGACTCCTTTAAGCAATTTAAACTTTTATCTTATACTAGAATACTATGAAAAGGGTACAAAAACAATTCTAAAATATTTGTTTAATCAAATTCCACATTACGCTTTTTTAATATAATAATACCAATATAAATGTTGTTTTCTTTTTTATATTTATTGTTTAATGTTAACCCCATCAACCTCAAAACTATGATTACAATTTCCGCCATATTTGCAGCTCCCCATTCGATATCCCCCGAAAAACTGTTTACCCGCCATAAACAATTTTCGCTGGCGCCATCATTTCAGTGAAATAAGCATAATATTTTCATGTTTTGTTTTTCGCATATCAATAACTCTTATCATCGCCACGCCCCTCCAATGCCTCCTCTTCGGAGGCACAACAACTCGAGCACGCAACACGGGGTTGGGCGAAAATGTGGAAGAAAAATCCAAGCACTCGAGCGAACAATATAAAAAAAAAGAAGAAAAAAATTATAATCCAATTCCATTGTCCGACATTTCTGGGAGGATTGGTCGGGGAGGGGAGGGGAAAACTGCAGACAACGACTGCGCTTATCACCTAACAGGAACAATAAGGACACGGGTGAAGGATGCACCGGAGGACGCGGGGATGCAATTCGAGCGTGAATCGCAGCGTAATCTCTTCCGGATATGATTACGCCACCGAGTGCGAGGGATTGTCTCCCGGCCCTGTTGAGTTTCGCCGCTGTGACCTATCAGCTTTGTGTTCCTTGCATCTTTGTATCCATCCTCTGGCATCCTTGTGGATGCGCGGCTCAGCCAAGAGAGTTCGGTTCGCAATCTGCTGTGATTACAATTTCTTAAAAAGCTAAAGCAGCATTTTCCTTTCAATTACGAGGCAGGCACCCTCTCTATCTCTCTCTCTCTCTTGGCACCTCTTAATGGCCCTATATAGTATATATATAAGTGTATCATCCCCTCTTTCCCAACAATGTTCATATAAAAAAAAAAAAGAAACACTTAACCCACGCTATGACATTCTGCTCTCGGTAATTGTGCCGTTAATTGTCGACTCCCTGAACTATGACATGATCTCCTCCTCCGCCTCCGCATCGAAAGTGTCCCATGTCAATGGCTGGCTGTCATTAGAAAAGGAAAAAAATGTAGCCACGGGGGCTGAAGATGCGAGCATTACAGCATTCTATATGAGTACTTATAGTTTCCATGTCTTTTATGCGAACCCCGCGGCTAAGGATGTGCCAGGATGTGTCCGGATACACCGGCAGAAATCGAGCTAAGCCTCTAGTTGAGATGACATGGCTTGGTTATTTGTGACACCTATGGATAATCTTAGCTGTAAGCCTCAGGTTTAGTGGTTATTAAAATATATTCATAAAGCGGGGATACCAAATGTTACGGATTGCTAGAGAACTCAATAGAAAGTGTGATTTCAAGTGAGGTATAAAATATTTAAAATAACAAAATAGGTAGGCAAATAATTGAAGTATTTATAAGCATTGAAAATATAAATAATAAAAAATACACATATATTAAAAAAATAAATATAATTCCTTATAAATGTCTCACAAAAAATTTAATACATCTTTCATTGTATATTTTAAGATATATTTCTCATCGATTTGAAAATTCTAGTAACTTAAAATTATAAGAATAATTAAAAAAATCTCATAATATAGAAGATTTAAATCAATTAAAAGAATATTTAAAAGAATCAAAAAAATTATAATAACCGATATGTATAATTCAATTTTTTTACGATGTAACTCACATATTTTAACACAATTTTTAACATACATACATTAAATGGTTTTAATAAAGCACTTTCCCAAATACCATTGAACAAATAAAATAAACAAATTTTCTATAGCTAAAAATTAATTCAGTTAAACTCTGAATGCTGTTCTGTATTAGTTTTTCTTAAGTTAATTGCATCTTCAGTTTAATGTTTAATTTCTTTCTTTCTGTAAATCAGAGTTTAAAATTAATGAAACAAATTAAACATAAAACTGCACCTTCGCCCAATTAAAATTTCATATCATTTATATGGTCATAAACAACAAAGTAATAAAAGAAATATAAAATATTTTTACGAAATAATAAACATTATGTTAAAGGTATTTAAACAATGAAATAATAGTCAACAAATTATTTACAAGCCACATAATAGTTGACATGAATAAATAATAGGTAAATGATCCGACAGCTGTGTCAAGACTCTCGTATCATCTTCCACCTCTAAATTACATCTGACAAGGGTCAAGGACTTTATCTGGAGCTTTGCGGGAAAATGCCAGCTTATGCTCCGAACCTTCGATCCCTTTTCGAGGAAATGCAGCTGACTGGGATCAGATCAAAGGCAGTGGGTGGTGGTTGCTTCGGGGGTTGGCGATGGCAGCGATGACCCAGGTTCCCGTTCCCGGACAGCAGTTGCTCGTCTTCCCAGCCAAAGCTAAAGAGGCGCAAGACTGGAAAATGATGACAATACTATATGTGAGATGTGATGGGATCGGCACGCTGCTTGGCAACACATTGAAATGCATTCGACTCGACGTAACGCGGCTCAATTAGTGCGGTTCAGCGAGTGCCAATGCAGCTTCTCCCTGCCTTAGTCCTGCCAGCATTGTCCTGGCTTTATGTCAACTTCTTGCACGCTTATTCACACCTGAGCACAAAACCGCCCCGCAGGTTTTCCCGCCTGAAAAGTCACGAATGCGCCGCCAGCCAGCCAGTCATCCAGCTTCCGAGGTTTTTCCACGCCGCACTCTCACATTGGCGGGCAGCCAGGCGTCGCTCATTATGTGAAAAGCTACCTCCTAAAGCCGTCAACTTTCCATTAATTAGTCCTGCTTATTGGTAAGTGAAAAGGTGTTACAAAGTACACACTGAGTTTTTAGTCAGACTGAAAAATAACTTAACTATTGACATGACAATAAATAATATCTTGCAACTTTATTATTTAGCTATTTCTTTTCACCTGCAGCCACAATAAATTTATAGTTTCATTGCACAAGTACAAGTACATACAATTTTTGGCAAAATGTGTTTGTGTGGAAGGAGGAGGGACAGCTACAGGAGTGACAGCGATATAGAGTTGATGATCGAGGATCCGGTCGCCCGCCGAAGGTTTATCTTCAGAGTCTTAATAATTGTAGCGGTGAGATACAGAGACAGGATACTGGTGCGGATCACGAATCCTTACTCGATTGACAGGTCAACTTGCTCTTCACTTCGCTGTGTGCTGCCACAGTTGTGTTTTATAGACCGGCAAACATATTTTTCAAAACACACTGGTGGCTACTCATACCCGCCTTCTGTGTGGTGACCACAATCCACATTATGATCTGCTACTGCCAGCAATTATTTCGAAAGTCGCCAATTAAATTCATCTTATTGGCCATTTATGTCGTGGCCCACTCAGTCTTGGTGTGCATAATAGTGTCCCGGTTTTATCCCAAAGCGGTGAGTCCCTCAAGATATGCAGTCTCCATTTTATATTACAATAAAATAATTTCTTCTTCTGAACAGATTTTCTATGCCTTCGGCATCTGTGCCGCCATTGTGATCTTATTGGTTTTGTTTGCCAGATTTGCGCCCTGCGATTTTACAAGCTGCTGGATTTTTGTGTTTTTAACGTCTGTAGCCCTGATGCTTGTTGGCGTTCTGGCACTATTTATTCGAACAATGTTGGTGGTATATGTTGCTGTCGGTATATTTGCCTACTCCTTATTCCTGGTGGTAGACCTTCAATTGCTGATTGGCGGCAAAACACATCAAAACGAATTTGATGAGGAGGACTACATAATAGCCGCCTTGCAGATCTACCATGACATCATAGAACTCTTTAAAATGCTACTCATCTGTATGGGTCTGTTGGAAATATAAATTAATCGGTAGCAGAAGCAAATTTTCAATTTTTAAAATTTAACTTGTATAAAAATATGTAATAAATATTAATGTTATTTATGAAAATGGTTTGATTGGTTCTACAGGGCCTGCTTTTGCTGCTCTTGAGAGAACCTTGAAGATAATCACAAGAAATATATTTTAGTTTTATAATAATTTCTCTCGATGGTGTTTGAATTTAATTTTAGTTTATGAAATAATTATTGGTACTGTTACAAAGAAAATTCATAAACTTCTTATTATAAAAAAACACTTTTTTAAAGTTCCAATAAACTGATAATAATATCTTTCTAAATTTTCAAGAATATCAAATGTATTTTGTGTACCAAAGTATCCCTGTTTCTACAGTCACTGTCTGGGCTCTAAATTCTCTGAAATTAATATATTTTATTTAATTAAATCAACAACTTTCCTTACTAAATATCTGTTCAAAATGTGCGAAGTCCAGAATATGCTCAATGGCCTTTGCCAAATGTTTACCGAGGCCAAGGAGCGACGTCACTTGGGCATGATCCAGATTCTGGAGAAGGTGCGCTGCTGTGAATGTGGCCATCAGAAGCGATTACAGAATGCCCGGAATTGCCAGGCCTTGGTATGCGGAACAACATCTTCAATCACAGTTCGCAGACTGCTCATTGCCTGCTTCGTCCTGCTAATCCTGCTGTGCCTATACTTAATCTATGTGGCTCGGCAGTACAACCATGTGCGTGCCTTTGGCAACAATGCCTGCGTATCGACCTTCTTCTACAGCTGCAACGATTGTAATGTGATTTGTTAGAGAATATGATGATATTTTACTATATATTTGTTATATTTAATGTTTAATTTAAGGTTTAAGCTAAGCCTGTACAATTAAAGAGCTACCATTTCATAATCAATTCATATTTTTATTTATTTTCTGAAATACGCATCCAAGTGACGATAGTGGCGATGAAGGTGAGGGCGTGTCTGGTGGCTATTGAAAACCTTTTCTGCTCAACTTTTTCACCCGCCTTCATGATTGGGCGCTGCCATAAATTATGCATAAAACATAAATGCCAGACAGAGACCAAGCGATGGGACCCATGCGGAGGTGGTGGTGTGTTGGCGTTCAGGGTGAGTCCATCATCATCATCGAACGAACCCTGGCCATTCCGTTTTATTGGGTTATCGAGTGGGATGGACAGCAGCAGGACCTTCCTTCCCTTCCTTCGATTCCTTGCACACTCTGCCGGAGTGTTGGCCTAGCTCAATATTGACACAAGTTAATTGAAGCCCGTCGGCTGCCAAAAGTATCAATGGCGCTCGCCGCATCCCTTAGCCATGGGGTCAGCGCTGAACTGAACAACGGACGCGTCGCCTGCTCACATTGTGAAATCAGGGAGGGCGAGGCCAAGGGAACTGGAGCTCCATTGTGGCTGAGAAACAATGGAGTGGACCTTAGATTTTATAGGACATTAGTTGTGGTTTTTGTTGATATTATGTTCCCTTCTCTTGACTCTACATTTCGCCTGCAATGCACAAGCAAGCCAGCAAAAGCTTTATAAATTCAAACAAAAAAGGATCAGCTAAGTAATTTAGTAATTTTCAATCAAATTAAAGACTTTACCTATTCTGTAGATAAATCATATTCTAAGATATAAACGACAAAAAAACATAAATACGACGACAAAATCGACTCAGATCTTGGCTATTGGTCCTCAGCCTGACTGGAATTAACAAATCCTTAGCATACCTCTCATTATTACCCTTACAAAATTCCAGTAATTTCTGCTTAGATTTAAGTTTATCAAGGTCCACCCTTAAGCAGGCAGCTTACAAAAATTTCGGTGTGGTAATTCCTGGCCAACATAGGTGGGTCTCAGATGTGTATGACCCCATGACGATTGCATCACCTGCTGAGCCGGTCAGCTCTTTATTACAGCCTGTATAAGAACCCCAATTGCCAAGGTAATTTTAAGTGATCCGTAATTGAAACTTTCTAATAGAAATTTCATGAACTTTTCAACTTTTTTTTTGTCCAATAAACGTTGATTTATGTTTTATTGTAAGGCTTTCAATAGAGTTCTTAAAATGTTACACAATTCCTGCCAGAGTTAGTTGTATTAGTCGTATGTGTACGCAGATATTATTTGGTTCTGAATGCCCATCCTATTTACATCGTAAAGGTGAATCCTGGGGCCATATGTCGGGTGCATATGGCAAGATCTCATTGGTATTAAATGTCTTTGGGACCCCTTTAGCTTGGCTGCCAAATTAATAATACAATTTAGTACCAAGTCCACGGGAGTCACAGTTTTTAGTTGAGGTTGTTATCAGAATGGGCTTGATGAAGACAAAAGTTAAGAATTAAAAACTTGGTTTAATGTTTTTCAAAAATTATGCATTATGTATTATTATTATTTTCGCTTTGAATTAGTTGGTTTTTTTTTGCTTTCTTTTTTGTTTTTTTTTTTTGGTTGTTTAGTTTAGTTTTGAGTTTAGATAGCATAATTAATCATAAGTGTTGGTTTTTCCTATTTGAAGTTAATTTTAATACATTTCGTTTAGTTGTAAATTATTGTAAAGTAAATTTTAGGACTAATTCAAGTTCATATCTAGGTTTATATATGTATGTATATGTATAGGTAGTGTTATAATTGTTGTAAATACAATCGAATAATTAACTAATAGAGAATTTATTACAATCTTTCTTGCGGATGGAAAATCCAGTCCCTTGCGTAAGCATTTCTCTGATCATAATTTGTGGCATAAGTGATAATGTGAGAGTAGGCATTACATACATAGTATTTTGGATATAAATTGGAATTTTCGAATATTCAAATTTGACACAGCATTCTCTTCATCTCCTTCTTTTCCTTTGTCTTTTACAATTTCAAAAATAATTCAAACAAAAGGCAAAAATAGAAAAATGAACAAAAATACACACAGAAGGCATATGGACTAAGCGCACTTTATAACAATTCGCTTGGAAATTCCGTTTCATCATCGCTTCGCCTTAAACTCAAATAACACTTAACACGTACAAAAAACGGCTTATTAAACTTAACATTTATAGAATTTAATTCAAGCTAAACACGCATTTTATTGCCATATAAATTAAATGTTAAAAGAAATGCAACACGCACACGACACAAAAAATAAATGTATAAACGAAACAGCAAAATCTTAGGGACTTATTACTAAACAAAAAAATGTACATTAGCTGTGAATGTTTATTAATTACAAATTAGTTATAGGTTGCTTTCTGCCTCCGATTCCTCTGCGTGTGTGTGTGTGTGTGTTCCGTTAAATAAATAGGTGTTGGTATTGGTTAGTCGTCCCCACATTTAGTCATTTAGTCTATCCTAAAGCTCTACACACTAGGAGTTAATTCTCACAGTCATCGGGTTTGTGCTTCGTGCGTAAATTGCTCAAAAGATCGGCACAGTTATTGACCATCATCAGATAGTCTCCGTTGTCAGCGCTTAGCTGATCGTGGTTCAATCCACCCCCACTATTTCCCACTCCCATTCCGGGTCCCACTCCGGCTCCGACTCCATTGTTCGTCTTTTCCGCTTGTCTGGAAATATATAATATAAATTGTTGGTAAGTATGAGTTTATATTACATTTTTAGATTTAAAATGTTTACGTTCTAGTCTCTCATTTACCTATTTGTTGGGATGCTGCTTAGCATATTTCTTGACATGATTAAAGCATTCTCCAATTCCTTCAGCAGCAGCGAGTTCTTTAGATTCGCATGCAGCTGCATGGCTGCTTGTGTTGTCGTATATAATTTGTTGATCACATTGTGCACTTGGGCCTCGGCTGTAAATAAAATTATATATATTATTTCCTAGTTTTAAATGTATTCTGTAATAGTTTCTTACGATCTGTGCCCTCATATTCCTCCATGGAAGTCACACCGCTCCTCTGTTTGTTGGCATTTCCAATGGGGCTGCCAAGCAGCTTGCTCTTGTGATCAAAGCCCAGATTCCTTGGTCTCGGTGGCACAATTGGCTTGTTGTTGACCGTATTATTGGGCGTCTCCTCAGAGCTAGAGTCGTCCTGCATTTGTGGTGTGGCTGAAAGTGAATGAAATAATAAAGAATTAGTTCAATATTTCAGGTAAACTAGGATTAAATTATGCAAAAACTTTATAATAACAAGATGAGTAACTTCATACGAGGTTTTCTGCATTAATTTTAAATTTGTAAGCTGTCAACTTTGGGAAAGCCAGAAAAACAAACATATTGCTTAATATATTCAATTTTAAATGTTAGGACGTAGTGCATCTTGTTATTATAAGAATTCTTCTTTAATTTTTCTTACCACTGCTAAAGTTTGGCGTCTTACGACGATTGTTGTTGGCAATATTGATCTTGTTGCTGTACTGACGATTGGCAGCTGCAGGTTAATTAGGATATTAATATTTATAATTTAATAAAAAATCAAATATTTGTTGTATTATTTACCAATGGGTCCATTACTACGACCCTGTCCGTTACTGGCACTGCGCAAACGATTGCTGTCCTCGGGCTCTGAGTCGCTCTACAAGAAAATAATACATTAAAATGTGATTTATAATCTCTTCTATAAATTATTTTCTATATTTTTAAGTGAAATATTTGCGCTTCCTAAGAACTTTAACTTTAATTTAATTCTTCCGTTTAACTTACACCCTGATTGAGGACATTCATGGAGTTGCTGGAGGCCCCTAGTCCCGTCTTGCCCTGCAGACTGTTCCTCTTGCTGGCTGACCGGGAGATGTTGCCATTCCGATGCTGGACCTGAGGCTTCTGTGGCGTGCCGCCAGTGGATTTTCCAGCTAGAAGATAATAAATATTAATTAGTTAGATTTAAATAAAATATATATTAAATATTTTAATATATAATCGAGGGTGCTTACGCTTGCCAAAGTTGCCCATGTGCAGGTCGCTCAGCGAGCAGGCGCGGCGTATGGATGACTCCTCGATGGGCATGGGATTAATCGTTTTGGGATTGCCTGCAAAAGGGGTCACAGATTAGTTTTTGGCTTGGGTCGTGCAGTTATGCTAATTGTTCAAAGTGCTAGTGGGTAGGTATATCGATATGGAGAGTGGGCAAAAGGGGAAAAATAATAACTAAATAACTGTGGGAGTGCGCAAATGAAGGTGGCGGAGAAACTCAAGAGGCACAACATCAACAACCAAGGCGGAAATGGGGCTCAAACCTGGCTCCATCCTCAAAACAACAGTCGTCGTGGGCGTCGTTGGTCCTTTGTCTTCACTGTGGCAACTTTCTGCCTCTCTGACTTCTGGTTCATCGCGTCCCTCATCATCAGCTCGGACTTCTTTGGCCAACTCCACGCCCTGACTGCTATAGATTCCAGTAAAGTCCGTGCTCTCCAGGACATCTGGCAAACTGCAGTTTCTGCGCATATTCCTGGCATAGGCACACAAATCTGAGGCATCTTTGGATGCCGCCAAGTCCTCATCTTCAGCTGGCTCTTCTCCCCGGGCCAGCATATCGAAATTCATGGTCAAACTCTTCACATATCCCTTCTCCTTGGCATTGCAATTGAAGGGTCGCAGTCGCGATTCGGTGGCCAAACGTATTTGCTCCATCTTGCGTTCCTCCATTTCGATTAACTTCTCGATTATGTCAATCTTTTTGGCTATATTCTGGCACTGGTGACTGGTGGAGCCGCCCTTTCCACTGATTCTTCCTGCATTGTCCAGGTTCTTGCGGTACTTTTCTCGCTCCTGCTGGATTTCATCAACCACAGCCTGGAGCTGGGGCTTCGTGTAAAGCTTGAGAGTTTGCATATTCTCTAAGTTTTCAGGAGCATTTCCATTTTCCGCGAAATACATTTCAAAGCTGCGCTCTCCATAGTCGCTGGGCAGGCTACCAACTTCCAGTTCCGGTTCCGGAGATTCCTCCTCCTCTGCCTCTCTGGCCTGCCGCTCTCTTTCCCTCTTGGCACTGGGCGTATACTTGATTTGGGAAACTGTATTGAATCGCACCGAGATCTTTGGCCGGTTCTTTTGCCTCACACTGGTGGCTCGGCGACTGCTGTCGCTGGTATCGAAACGTGAGACCTTCTTCAGGCAGCTCTGGGTGCCAGTGCCTGTGCCGGCTCCTCCTCCAGCCAGAGCTCCACTGCTCACCGAACTCCGCATTGCCGTTGGCCTTCTTTGCTGGTGATCCCGTTCCCTTTGCTTCTCCTTTTCGAACTTTTGCAAATTATGCTCAAATTGACGGACAACACTGGCCGTTCGGGATTGTGATTTCTGTTGCTCCTTTGGCTGCTTCTGCTGCTTCTGCTGCTTTTCCATGTGGCTCAAGGTGCTCACTAGATTTTGAGGTTTTGCCGGCACCGGTGGCTTGGGCTTGAGGGGTTTCCTCACAAACATAATATTGTTGTCTCCTGATTGCATGGGATTCGAGTTACGTTGCTGTCGCTGTTGCGCAAAATCCGTACTCAACGACTTGTTGACCCCTGAGTTATACTGCTTGTTCTTCGAGCGCAGAGTGGGTATATTTTCCGAGGCCTGAACCTGAGCTATTCTGGGATAGGTCTTCGAGCTGGGCAGTGGCTTCAGCGGCTCCAGGTTATAGCCAGTGACATCAAAACTATCCGTGGCAGTGGCCGTTGCATGATGCTGCTGGCGCATATAGTAATCGAAGCTGCCATAGGCATTCGGGCTATTCCCGTACGACTTTGACACTGGCCCGTGGATGATAAAGTTCCGGATGCCAGCGTGTCGTTGCTGAAGCACCTGAGTCACCTGTGCCTGGGGATACTCCAGCGGAGCACTCTGACAGTCACTCTCGTCGGAGAGGACACTCTCCAGGCTGTTGCAGTAACTGCCGGCGCCGTCGCCATCGGAGAGCAGGGACAGGGACTCCTGACTCTGCTGGCCGGTGAGGAAAAAGCTGGCACTGGAATGACGCTGCGTTTCCAGGAATCTCGCCTCGTCCAGTCTCCTCTGGCTGGCTGCAAACTGTTCGGGTTGCAATATATCCGAAAGGGAGACCTTTCGCTCGCATTGATAGAACTCCCTGTAAACATAATACTGCGTTGTCCTGCCAGTTGGTGTGGAATCACCCGTGGAGCCCAGGCCACCGAGGTTCCTTAGGTTAGCTGGCATGGAATAGGAAGCCGGTATGCTGCAGGGCTCATCGAGATCCCCATACTTTCTGGTTATCTCATCTATCATCTTTTCGGTGTCTGCATGGATCATGTCCAAAATAGTTCTGGCATCATCGGCATAAACTGAATGTCTCTTTGGCTCACCCAAGAGACAACCTCTTTCATTGCCCTCGGCGGACCACTCCACCTCCTCGTGCACTGGCGACACTGGACAGGATTTGTAGTGTTTCAAAATACTGGGTGTACGTCTATTATTTCCAGCAGGATTCCTTTTCACTCGCTGCTGATGTTGCTGCTGCTGGTGTTGGTGATGCTGCTGCTGCTTCTGCTGCTGTTGATGATGTTGCTGTCGATGTTGCATGGCAGATGAGGAGCCACCGAAGGGCACCCCGGGCGGTGGATGTATCTGATGCACACCCACATGATGGGGATAGGGAGGATAGTGCTGTTGAACCTGTCGCATCGTTTGAAAGTTCTGCTGCAGCTTGGATTTGGGGGCAGCACAATTGAAAAATTGTTGAGAGGTGGCAGCCGGAGGAAAATATTGCTGATGTGGCAGCTGCTGCTGATGTTGCTCCTTTCCCGGCTGCTGCTGCTGCTGCTGCTGCTGCTGATGGGGATTGGTAGTTGCCGCAGCTGCAACTGCTGCTGTCGTTGTTGGATTTTGGGTACTAATATACTGCAAAGTGTCATGGGAAGCAACTAATAGGGTTAGTCAAGAGTTAACATTTTCAAAGGGGATAAAATTCATCAATACACCGTTTTTTCATTACATTTTTTGATTTTACCGCAGCACAAAAAAGGAGAGAGCAGTATTCAAAAAGATATAGATAATAGAGAGAGAGAGAGAAAGAGCAGACAACGGGAGAGAGAGTTACATTAGCCTACGTGGTCCAACTTGGTTAAGGGATTTATACATTTGGTCTCAGGGCTCTCAGGGCAAGCTATATCTTCATTATCCCTCACCTGGCTTTGTATAACGTCCTGGACCACCGCCGCCCGCACTCCTCGAGCCATCCAAATTGGCAGCCAGACTCAGGTCCGATATGCTATGGCTTCCCCGAAGGGGTCTATGGCCGACCTGTGGATCGAAGAGAATTCATTTAATTAAATATATTATAATTAAATTAAATTTATTAAAAAGGCTATGTATCATTAAGTTTTTAGTTGGTGTAAAGGCTGGTTTTAGTAAATATACATGGGTTGGTTAGGACTGGTTTAAAGAGTATTAAATAAAAGTTGAATAGATTATAAACATTATGAAAGGGTTTAGAAAAAACTATATTGTGGATATCATTAATTAAAAACAACCATGAAAATTTAAAAACGTTTACATTTAAGCACTAATTAATAGGAATTTAATAAAAATTTTGTTAAAAATAAACAGCTATTAAAATTAAAATTAAATTGTACTACAATTTCCAAATTTTTACAAAAAATGATATAATATATTCTAAATATAATTCAAAAAGTATCGAAACATTGAAGCATTTTTTTAACATTTATAAAATTGTTTTGAAGCTTTAATATTTTAATATTTTAAGTGAAATACTTGATTTTGATTAATTTTTAAAAAATATTTCATATAAAATATATTATACATTGAGTTATTAAAAGTATAAATGTTATAGTAGATTTATTAGTTTTGATTCTATTAATATTACTAATAATTCTAATTATACAGATATGGTAATAATGTAAATTATTAAAGAGCTCAATTGAACAACATCTCCTTTTTGAGTGCATTTTGTGGGTTGAGTGTTACTGGTAGTGTGAGTGGTTTTCTGGCTGCTCAGCTGGGTTGAGTGGTTAAGTGGAAGCAACATCTGCGAATGACTCGAAGCTTATCTGACTAAGCAAGTTTTTCTTTAGTCGCGGCTAGGTTTGGGTTATTTTTAGACATACATAGCTGATACTTCGAAGCAGAAGTGAGTGTGTGTGTAATATGAAAGCAAATGTGGCAAGTTAAGGTTTGGTTTGGGTTAATCCACCGAGCATCGGTGGTTCAGTGGTAGAATGCTCGCCTGCCACGCGGGCGGCCCGGGTTCGATTCCCGGCCGATGCATAATAATTTTTTTTCTTTTTATTTTTTACTTCAAAATTATGAACGATTTTTCTAAACTTAAATTTAATCAATAGTTATTTAATTGTAATTATTCTGTGTCATTTGCTTTTAATAATATTTATTTTTAAGGCATTTAAATTTGATTAAATGAAGAAATTGTTATTGGATTTTCTAGCTTAACAAATTTTAGATCACAAATAAATGTTTTTTTTTTTTTTGTTTACTAAAATTCCTGGTTAGTCTTTAAGCTTTATGAGGCGGAAAAATTTACAATTCAGAAGAAGCGTCCCTTATACAACTGTAGAACAGTCTTTAGTATCGGCTCACCTCGACTATAGCATTCAACCTTGGGTTGCCAGTTTTGCGGGTACCCTAAACACACACACACACCCACATTGAGATTTAATTTGTATTTTTTTGGGTGCATGTGTTTGATGGGGTTTTGGGAAGTTGGACACAGACCAGACACCGAAAAACAAATAATGGGACACACATAAAAAATACAGAAAAAGAACAACAAAAGAAAGAGCATAAATTAAAATGGGGGAAAAAAATAAAACTGGGAGCAAAACGGAAATACGAAAAAGTAAAGACCTTGACCCTACTCCCCCCTCGCTCGCACTTACATTCTCCAGCTGCTGCTTGACCTTGTTGATGACCTGCAGCAGTTCCTCCTTCTTGGTACTCGTATACGATTTGGTAATGGTGGGCGGCGCCGCCACACTCTTCCCATTCTCTGTGTTGTGCTTGGCACTGATGCTGCGGCGACCTAGGGCAAAAGACAAGTCAAGTGATTCTATATACAAACATATAGATTAGCTCTTGAAATCTTACTGCTTGTGCCCCTTTCCATGGGCGATGTTAATCCCGGTCCCTCTGGCAGAGCGGCATGCAGGAAGCTGTTGTTGCTCTGCGGCAGATTTTCCGAGCTTCCACCCAGCGTGGAGGCCAGCGAACGTTCGGCATTTTCGGCACTGGGCGTGGAGCCTTCGTCCTCGGTGTCAGAGGTTCCAGTTCCGGTGCCTGTGCTAGCCGTGTGCGAGCTGCCGTTTCCGCTGAGTCCCGAGGTGGCCAGCTGAAGGCCTGACTTCTCGAACTTTGAACGGCGCATAGACTTGCGCAGCTCCTCCTCATTCATGGCCGTCACCTTGAAGTCGCTGTGGAAATAAGGGATTTAAATTTAAAAATATTTTTAATTTGATTTAATTATCTCCTTCGTTTCCTTTTACTCACGTTGGCGTGCTGGGCGCCAGGTTGTTATAGAACATGCCATGATCTGAGCTTGTTCTCTCCCCATCAGAGATGTCCTCCACATCGCCATCGTGATCATGGGTTTGGGTATCGAAGCGCAGGCCCGGCTTTCCCCGCTTATCCGGCAACTGTAGTCGCTGCTGCTGCTGCTGCTGCTGCTGTTGCTGTTGCTGCTGACCAGGTCCACTGGATCCAGCTGTAATGGCACCATTGGTGGCAGACACCGCCAACGAGGAAACGGAGGACACTGTGACGACTGTTCCATTGTTGCTGCTGCCAATAAACTTGAGCTCGCCCCTTCGCGTCTCCATTCCAGAATCGATGGATGAGTCCTCGCTCAAGTAGGTTTGATTATACATAATGTCCTTAGAGGAGGCACTGTTATAGTCCGAAGTCTGGACATTCACGCCACTATGTCCGCCCACAGAGGAAACAGTGCCCAGGGGACTCTCCGAATTGGATCGGAGGTCATCGGCCGTTTCCAACTGACTGCTACGCTGGGACCACCTCCCTCGGGGTCTGGGCGCCATTCCTGGGAGCTGTTGACTTGGTGAAGAGCTCAGATTACCCATTGACGAGGCAGCCTGAAGGGCAGGCGGCGGCAAATGGGAGCCAACTCCACCGCTGGGCGTGGGTATGGATAGAGCGCCGCTATCCGAGTCACCGGCTGCCTTTCTCATTGCCCACTGCGGCAGTTGGCCGACGTCCGAGAAACGCTCTGATACCCCGAACTTGGGCTGCTCCATTTCGCTGGTCGGTGATTCCATGACAATGCCATCCTGTGGCGAAAGTGGTGCCAGGGGACGCGGTAACGGAGCATGGCCCGATCGGAGACGCTGCTGCGACATGCGCGCCTGCATGGTCACAATCATGTCGTGGGGCACCTGCCAGATGAAGATGCAGCCATCGCCACTCGCTGATATCAAATGCCTGCAGTCGTTGGTGAACTTCAGGCCTGTGACCAGCTCACTGTGGCCATACATCCTGGCCATGCACTCGCTGGAGTAGTAATCGTAGACAGCCAGGGTCTTGTCCGTGCAGGAGGTGGCCACATAGATGCCGCTGGGATCTAGACTCAACTTGATCAGACTGCCCTCATCCGAGTGCGAACCCTTGAAGGTTTTTGTCTGCTTGGCATTCTGAGTGCCATAGACGCGCACATTGCGATCCTGGCAGGCGGTGAGAATGTGTTTGGAATTCGAATCAACCTCCATGTCGTACAGCGTGGTCTTGCCAGAGGTGTTGGTGCCCCGCATGAAGATGTTGCCCTATAAGGAGGAGAAAGATTTAGTTATTTAATTGGATATATATAACCCAAAGACCCAAGACTCACCTGAAAGCTTCTGAACATTATGGACTTGTCTGCGCCGCAGCTTATCATCTGAAAGTTGAGGCCGGCGCCCACAAACTTAATGGAGGTAATCGAGGAGCTGTGATCGTCCAGCGTTTGCAGCAGCAGGTAATTCTGTGCCACATCAAAGACATGAATAAGACGATCCCTACTGGCACTAGCCAGCAGCTTCCTCTCGATTTTTTCATTGGAATATTCCAGGCACAGCACCTCCGACTCGTGTGCCTCGATGGTGGTAAGGAGGCGCAGGTTAACCAGGTTATATACCCGGATATTGCCACACCGATCTCCGCTGGCCAAGTGCTGCAGCTCCGGACTGATTTTGATGCAACGCACACCATTCCTGCCATCGTAAGAGGAATTTCCAGCCTTGTCAAACAGCGATGAACCCTGATCCTTGATAAACTGCAGCTCCTCATCGCTATAAACAATCTTAAGCAGCTCCTTTGAGTAGATGTTCCTGCGGTAAATATCATTATTGGTACAGCCATCCAGGCCCCAAACACGGATTGTGTCGTCCGAAGAGCAGGTGACAAAACACTCCTCCGGCAGAGTTTGTGAGGGCTCTCGCTCCACATTATATGGCACTGTCTCCACGCCCCAGATGCACGTGGAATGGTAGAGGAACGAGTGCGACTTGCCCACGCGTGAAATATCGCGCAGATCCCAGATGTACAGCGAATGATCGTTGTAAACGCAGCTCACCTGGCCGAGAACATAGATAAATTTATAATTTAAATATAATTTTTTTGTATTCAAAGTCCCCTCACCTTCGATCGCTGCTCGTCGAACACCATGGCGATGCAATCGGGAAACTTGGCCTGCTGCGGCACCGACATAATATGGTTTATCTGGATGCCCTGGGCCACGTCCACGCCCAAGTAGTGAGTGCGTGGCAGCGTGGTCACGTACTCCAGCGTCTCTGCGTTAAAGATGCGGATGATGGACTCGGCACAGCCGACGAGTATGAAGCGCTCGTTGACGCAGATACAGTTGGCGTTGGTGGTGCGGCACTGCACCCACTTGTCCAGCAGGCGGCGTGAACTGAACTCCACCAGATGGCCTTGCCGGGTGATGGCGTACGTGCTCTCCGCGCACACACCCTTGCCGCAGGCCACCGCGCAGAAGTCGTTGTCCCGCAAATCACCCAGAATGGCGCTGCGTCCCATCAAGGGAATGGGATCCTTGTACTGCAATAGGGAATGAGTTAAAACATTAGCCATGACCTTCAGAGGCAAGTATTTCATGAAATATGCAGAAGAGCAAAGCAAATAAATTCTGAGGAAATTTTACTACACCTTATTATATATGAAAATCATAAAAAGGCTAAGAATTTCCATTCCTCGAATTGCTCCTTTGATTAATATTATTATTAACTACAGACTCACCTTTCTGCCACCCTCCAAATACCAATATTTGACATGACGATTGCCCACAGTCACAAAGTAGCCACCGTCTTCGGAAAAACAAACTGCTGCCACCTTGGAGCTGATCTTATTCGAGGCCATCTTAAGGTTGGCCCGCCAATCAAACACATTGACAATCATGTCGTGCTGTGAGCCCACCGATACCAGGTACTTGCCCGTGGGCGAAAAGGCCTGCAAATAAAATAATAATAATAATTAATTAATCAAAATGTACGAGGTTTTATAATTCAGGACTCACCACACAGGTGACGGCATATTTGTGGTCCACGAATTCCGCCACCACACTGCCGCCGCTGCAGTGCTCCAGACTGCCATTGGGAGTCTCCAGCTCCCAGACCTTGATGGCCGGATTTATGCCACATTCGCCGGTGGCTACATAGCGCCCGCAGCGTGAAAAGGCCACGGATGTGAATGCTTTGCGGGAGGTGTTGACCAGGTAGGCCTGTGTCTGGCGCTTGGCATTGAATAGCACCACGGTGCAGCTTTAAAAAAAATATTTAAAAAAATTAATAAGTTAAGAATTAGTCAAGAATAAGTTAAGGTATATATTTTAGTCTGAAATATACCCGGTACTGCGTTTGAAAAAGGTATTTCATATTGCTTGAAGGTTTTATTTAAACTTTATGTATTTTTGTTAGAAGTTGACCTTGATTTATATTAAAAATCCCTTCAAGTTTTTGAAAATGTAGCCTTAAAATAAAATTATTTACATTTTTCCAGGGACTTAAATTTTCTGCATTTCATTTTGACCTTAAAATATGGTATTATGCTTAATTATTAATTCAAGAACACTAATATAGCAATTTTTAAACAAAAGAAAAATATCAATTAAAGTAAATACCAAATAGTGATTACTTATTTGGCATGCTGCATGATTTTTTTTTACTCAAGGCACTTTGTAAAATGATCTATTAAGTATTAAACAACAACAAAATGACGCAAAAGCTGAAATAAATGATTAAAAAAGCACAACTGTTATTGGTTAACCAGAAATTATTTTTAAAAGCAATTTGTTAGTGTTTCTATTTTTATACAAAAGAATATCTGGTTTCTGTGATGATTCAATATGCCAAGTTGAATACAATTCTAAGAAAGAAATTGAATTCTCCTTATGAAACATTTTTATACAAAAGTCTTTAAGCGATAAATAAAATAAGGTTGTTTAATATTTTTATTTATTGCAGAAATTGTAAATACTAAATAATCACAAATAAATGTATACAAAATTTACATTGAATTTATTTATTTCAATTCAATCCTTCTTCAAAATAAATTTATTATGAATTTTTTCCCACATCTTAGTCTTTTTTATGCCTTAAAGGATGGATGCCTTTTTATGGGGCTTAACTTTTAGTCACGATCCCCAAATTAATTGTCTTTTTTTGTACATATATAACCAAGCAGTTTCCACCCACTCAATTCGCAAACCATTTAAAGACGTCCTTGACCAAGACAGGCAGTACTGCCAGTAGAGCAGTTTGCTTCGCATTTAAAATGCCCAAGGATGTAGGTCCTGCACAGTTCGGTTCGTTTCCTTGCCTTTCCGCCCCGCCACCTTCTACCACGAGTAGTTCCTGCCTCCGTTTAACCCTCTGATGCCAGAAGCTAACTGCCTGCCCAGCTCATTATTAAGCTGGCTGTTTGGCCGCCTCCTCCCGGTTTTACTTTCAGTTGTTGCTACTGTTGCTCGGTTAATGAGCGCATCACGCCCACATCTTTCACTTAGGATTATACTCTATCAGACAGGGTATAGTGGAATTTGATAGAGGGCTTATGTTTTTTTTTTTAAATTTGGCAAAGAAACCTCTTTTTGAAGTAATTTTTAATGATATTGAAAGAATGCATTTTCGTGTATTATTAAATATGTTAAAACTTGTTAAAATTAGTCTATACCTTCCATTAAAGTGCATTTAATGCCTGTTATCAAGCTTGAAAAAAATGCCCACCAGCATTTGCTATTTATTCATGTGTGTGAGCCAAGTATAAAATGTTAAAAAAAAAGTATAACTTTTACATTGCAATGCAAGCGTAAATATGCACTTTTTGTTAATGCACATAATTAGTAAAGTTCCTTGGCTTAATTTGCTTTAATTGAAATGTTGTCAGGTTGAAGAAACAGGATTTAAGTATGAAAGAAGATAAAATTAATTGAAAATTAACTTTTGGTAGGAAGCTAATTGCCCTGGAATGGAGATATGTACACATTTCCAGTTGCTTTCATTTAAATTATGTGTCACTGATAATAATAATTACAATCATTAAGCTTATTACGTATACGTCATGGTGAGCAAAGTAAATATTCAGTGGCATATGCAAATCCTCGGCACTTGCATTTGGCATTAAATGTGCAAGTAGCTGACATTATGTCACATTTTTTCCACTACCATTTCCCGCCTCTTCGGCTGTCACGAATTTTCAGCGACGAGATGGAAAAACTCAGCCATGTGTGACAGTTGAGAAGAGAGATTTAATCAACGATTTTCATTGCGAATTTATTCGGGGGCAGAGTTAAAGCTGAAGCTTTAGAGGAAATGGAACGCTTCTGATGGTTTCCTTTTCTCCACGCAGCTGGATATACAAACCAGATATATATACTATATATAGTATGTGAAACTTACCCAGCTGGATAGGCCAGCAGGCCGCTGACTGGGGACACATCCAAAGCCGCATTGCTGCACACAGTCAGGCCCAGGACTTTTTTGAGTTTTATCTGTAAGAAAAAAAAAAGAGAATATCATGCCATTAGTTATTACATCATGTTAGCTTATTTCGTGTTTTTTTCAGCAAGGTCATCCATCGTTCATAATATTTGCCTAAAAAAAATAAAAACTAAACGCAGACAACTTGCTGTGTGAATTGTTAACGCACACAATTCGCACATTTATCATGTCGTTGCCGTGTGTTTACATATGAAGCCCAGCCTTTTGCGATTTACATAAACATAAACAACAGAAATTGCCACAACCTCATGTTAACATGATTTTCCAACGATTGCTAGCCGTTTTTCTTTTATGGCAAATATATTGACGGATTTTTATATTACCCCACAAGGGGTGAAAGCTGAGAGTAATTTGTAAAATATTTAAAGAAAACCATCATAAAAGTTGAGAGTTAGGGAAAGGAAATTTATATTACTCTTTTTAATAAAAATATAAATTCAAGGAAATTAAAGTAGGTCAAAGCTGCAGCGATTAATATTTAAAATAATATATTTTTTATTTTCTGTAAATTTGTATTTAAGCACGTGCAAAAAACACAAAAAAAAACACTTAAAACCCGTTCAATAGCTTGTTACTTAAAGAGCCCTAATGATTTCATTCATTAAAGACAAAATAAATATGCCTTTTTGTATTCTCACAAGCAGCTCGTTACGCCTCACTTGAGCTTCACCTTGATCTTGCCCATGCAACCAACCCATGAGTTATTATTAATACAAAAATTAATACAAAAAAAAAAAAAGACATAAAAACAAAACTAAAACAATTAGGGGCATAGAACAGGTGAACAACAACAAACATAGTAAGCTGAGAAGGAAGTGCAAGTCAACACTACCGCATTGGCAATATCGAGTATCGAACAATATACTTTTATATATACAAATGTATGATACATATAGACGGACGTAAATCAGATTTAAACAGTGGGCGAACCGCGAGACAACTTCTGTCAACTTTGGCATGCAAAGAGCATCCAAAAGATGCTTGATTATTTCTGCGTCGCAAATCTGAATCGCAAACTCGGACTTTGAGATACAAAGTAACCTACAGAATACATTCCAGCTGAGATCATCTCAAAAATTGAAAAGGCGAGAATGAAACCGAAAGAGACTCCACTCACTCCATCCAGCGTTTGTTTACTACGAGAATTATTTTATTGGCTTGTTTCACTTAAGCGAATATCAAGCAACACCAACGCAGCAGCAGCAAGCAGCAAGCAGCAGCCTTTAAAATCTATATTTTAATGCATAAGGTCGGTCGATCTATAGAACCGGTTTCTGATCTCTCTCCCTCTCTCTCTCTCTCTCTAAGTAGGTGCTCTATCTCTTGTTCCCCTCCCGCATATTTGCATTTTTAATGACAACAATTTTGCCGTGAAATTGTAAACAAATTTTCTAAGCATGACTAAAATATGGCAACAATGAAAATATGCTAACCATGACTGAAAAATGATAATCAAAGCTTCCCCCGAATCGATTTTGTTTGAGAAGAAAATTATAAAATGTTAGAGAGATATATAGAGAGAGAGGCTCTGAGAGTGGAAGTGAGATCGAGGCAGTAATTACGGGGCGTATGCGCAACCAAATCCGTGAGCTTTGATTGCAACTGCTGGGACTTAATTCGTCTTGAAATGATAATTAGGCAAAGCAGAAGCTGTTGAAAAAACAAATGGAATTTTTTGTAGTTTTAATTCGAAGAGATTTATTTATTTATTAGCAGAGAGTATCTATAAAAAGAGGACTTTAACGTTGAATTGCATAGATTTGTTGTGTTTTTGTATGTAATTTATTAATACATATATTAATTAATAATAATAAAACCTATTTTATTTGCTATGTGCCTTTTTTACTTTCTATGATTTCAATTTTAATAAATGATAGTTTTAAACTATTTATTTGCTTCAAAATAAGTTAAGTTTTTTTTTATAGATCTGTACTAGTTAATTTTTTATATATTAAACAAGGAAAATCAATCAAACCTCCTTTAAAAATTCCTCTGTTATAAAACAGATATTTTTCAATGGTTTTTTATATTTTTCTACCACTAACAGCTGCCGCAGGTAGTCGTAAGGCTCAAACATTTTGTATTCCATTTATTTTACACATTTACTTATTTTTGTGTTTTTTTTTTATATATTTTTTTTACTGTTCAAACGGAAGTCAACACATGCCATTCATCAAAGCTTAATTTGGTTGTTGCCAAATACAAAGGTTGAGCACAAAAAAAAAACTAGCCCAAACAAAGCCAAATTCTTTGGTTACATATTTGGTGTAGTAGCGAAATTTATGTCCAGCAGAGAAGAATAACTTCGATACTCAAATTTCCATTTTGTGTGACAGATGCGGCAGTTAACTGATAATTAATTATTATTTAACGCCAGCTTTGTGCTCTGACGAAATCTTGGCCATGACCAGACAAACAGTAAATTGGCCAAGAAGCAAAGGCGGCAGAGGGAGTTTTAGCCCCCGAGGCAAATCACTTTTCGGTCAAGTGGCTTTTGGCCCAATGCCCGGACTTTGTTAATGAAATTTCCGACTTAATGATGGAGTCACTCAGTCACTCAGGCACCAAAGCCTCTGTTTATATGTTTTTGGCCACAGGTTCAATGCACGCAGCTGTTGGCTGCAATTGTTGGCCAAATTCTAAATACCCAACCCACAGTATTTTTGTTTGCGGATTTCAGCTGCCCACAATTTGAGCGCAGAAAAAAAGGCCACAAATAAGCTGAAATATTTCCAGCAGACAGGTGTCAACCGAAAAATCACGCAATGAAAATAAATTCCGGCCTCAAAGAGAATATATAAATTTATGCAAATTGAAAGCCTTCTTCGGTGAGAACCAAAAACCAAAAGACTGCAAAATGAGGAAATTAAGTTATATGTTATATGCTCGTCCAACTTAATGGGGTTCCATCTCTCCACCACTTATAATTAATATTTATAATTGAACATGTTTCATAAATAATTATAATTATATTTAATCCAATCAAGACTCTGGGGAAAACATGGCATGCCGCAAATTATTAGTTTGGTTACACTCCAGCAGCCAAAACCCAGCTGGCGCCTTAAACAAAGGCTTAATTGCCTACCAGTTTAATCAATAAATAAATATCAGAGCAGGAAAAGATTAACATTAAGAATTTCTTGCATAATTCAGGCATGAATTATTGAAATGTCGATAAGTCAAAGACTTTTGAGTTTGGCTTTATTAAATGAATATTAATTAAGGCTCATGTTGACTTTAGCTCTGCACTCTTTTTTCTCTGATTTTTTGATTAGAAAATAGAATAATGTTTTTATGCTTTTGTTATGTTTTTTCTTTGTATTTTGTTATTCGTTTGCCCGTAACACGTTGTGTGCATTTCCAATTGGCTTTCATCGGCTTAGTCGAAGACCGTACATAACCCTCATAACAATGCAAAAAAATAAAAAAATAGAATAAATAAAACGAGTAAAAAGAAAAATACAGTGGATGTTCAGTACAGAGATATCAAGGGTAATTGCTAGATAGATTTTATGTTAAATAATAAACAAACTGGCAAGAAAATTAAATTTTGCTCCGAAATAAATCTCTGTTCTATAAATCCCTGTTCGATAAATCTCTGTTCGATAAATCTCTGTTCGATAAATCTCTGTTCGATAAATCTCTGTTCTATAAATCTCTGTTCGATAAATCTCTGTTCGATAAATCTCTGTTCGATAAATCTCTGTTCGATAAATCTCTGTTTCAGTATAAACTTGAATTTCAAAGATAGTTCTTTATACAAAAGTCACACTGTAAATATAAATAGCAGCTCAGTATACCTTACAGATACGTTTGTATCTTGAAGGCGCTTACGTGAGCCACATTTTTATGACTATGAAAACCAACCAAGAATCTAAAGCCAAAGCCAAGAAATTTTGCGATAGAACAAAATCGAATTAAGGTGGATTTTGGTTAGCTATTTTTTGTTTTTTTTGTTGTTTTCTAATCAAAATAGCAACTCTTTCCTTGGCATATTCAATTGAGATTCCTGTGACTGTTAGAAGCTGCCGACATTAGCTAATTGCTTATAATTACCCCGAAGCAGGCAGGCAGGCAGCAGCAGCAACAATTCGAGCTCAAATAGAATATTTATGCCGGAGAAAAAAAAAAAAAATAATAATAACCACAAAAATCCATTACAAGTGCGGAGACAAAAGCCCGCAGCGAAATGAATCATGAAACGGTGGAGAGTCCGAGTGGGCAGATATCTGTACCATGGATATATGTAGATTTGTACATAGCTGTAGCCATATCTGCCAATGTCCACAGCCAAATCCCAAACGGATGTGCTGCTCTCTGGCCCATATGCAAAAAAATGGAAATGGTAAGTAAGTAAGTAAGTGGAAAGCCGGCGAGAACTCGCTTGCTTGCTTGCTTGCTGACTTGCTTTCTAACCAAAAGCAAATGAAAGTTGAGTCGGTTGGTTGGTGGAATCGATTCCGTTCCGTCTTGGTAAGTGGTTAGTGGACGACCTTTACTATACCTCATAGGCGGCCACATCCTCCTTGCCATAAATGGCAACTGGCGACGAGTTTCGGGGGGCGAACATTTCACAACAATCTCTTCGCTCGTCCTTGAGGGCAGCCCAAACATTCCTCGTTTCACTTATTTAGTTAATTGCGAATCTCTGGCTTCTTCTTCGTTATCTTTAAATATATATTTATTTTATGGCACATTTGAGACACAGACGCCCACTAAATCCAAAACCTAAAGGCTATAAATTCGTAATTGTTTTTTTGGGGGCGTAGAGGTTTCGTTTTTGTTTTGCGTTTTTCGTTTATAATTAATAATACACTTTAAATAATACTTTATATTCTCGGTTTTCGGTTTTTATATATAGTTTGCTTTATGTACAGTTTACTCGTTGCTTTTCGGCTTTATTTTGATGACTAGTCTTTGTAGCATTTGTCTTGGGTTTTTGTTTTTGTATCTGCGACTTTGTCAAGGTCGTGTTGTTGGGTGTTCTGCTGTTCGGTTGGTTCGTTGTATCTTTCAGTGCCGTTTTTTTGTTTTTCTTTTTTCTTTTTGAAAATTCGTTGCGGCTTCTATTTATCTCAGCTCTTTCGTTTCGCCGTCTTATTTGTTACCACCACTTTTTACACAACTATAATAATTATTTGTAATTTTTTCTAAAATTTTCTTGGTTGTATTTTTGCATAAAATATTCGTGGCTTGGCTTGCTAATTTTCGTTTTACGACAAACAAAACGGTGTCTTATAATTATTCCAAAAAAATTGCTGGTCGTTTGTTTGTTGGGTTTTTATTGTTATTATCGTTATTTGTATTTGTATTTGTATTGTTTTGTGTGTCAGCCGTTGTCGCGTATCGTTTTTTAGCGCGGCTCAAATGAAACTGGCGAGATTTCAGCGATTTCAGACCGACCACCATGCCCCGTTGATATTGAGAGAGCTTGAGATATGGCGAGAGATATGGGAGAAGGAGAGGAAAACGCTCGTTTGAGACCTGTCCGATTGAGTATTTGAGCGACACGCAATACGTATCTGTTAGATACTCAACCTCAACCTCAAGCTCTTGGCTCATGCTGGCTCGACCGCTCATTAATTTGCATATTTCACCAAACACGTTTGGCCCGGAGCTCCAAAATAGCGATCGCTGTTCTAGCACGCGAATAATAACAAAAAAAAACTACCTCAGAAAAAGCTGCAACTTATTATAGAAATGGGGCCTAAAACATGCTAAAACAATTAATCAATGGCCGCTACTTTTGTCACCCACTATTAGATGGCTTTAATTATTTAATATTTTCTGATCAGTGGAAAGTAATTCTGGCATCTGTCTGCACTGCCCACCCATTGCAATAAATTCTCGGCGGGGCAAATCGTAAATGGTAGCGTTTTCCATACGGAATTAAGGAATTACGGAATCGTGGGCGTCCGTAACTCGAAATTAGGCAAATCAACAGTAGAAACTGAGATTACAATGAGAGTGTATCGGTTCAGCCATGTGGAACCCATTTACCATTATCCACCGTCAGGCAGATAGTTAGCTGCGGATACAAATGCAGAAATAGATGCAGATGGAGAAACAAATGCAGATATAGATGAAAATACAGATAGACGACTGCATTGTTTGTTTGGGCTGCTGTTTTGGTCAAGTTTCAGGCATCACTGTGGCAATGCCTAAATAAAGCCATGGTATTGTGCACAAAATTAAGACAGAAAATGTGCAAAATATGGGTTAAACTGTCAATTATGAGCTAAGATTTTTTAAGACTCTTCCTAAGCTCGAATATATATTTTGCCTATTTTTTGTAGGTAAATTAAGCCCTTTTTCAATATTATTAAAGATTCTGATAAAATATTAAACATATTTAATACATAAGACAATTTAAAGTATTTTAATAAACAGCTAAAGCCTTCATTCCATTAAAAAGTCTTTTTAAAATAAGTATATCATATAATAAATAGTAGGAACAAATATTTATTTAAGACCAGCTAATATTGTGAAATAGTAAATAATTATTAGAAACCTCCGAGTAATATTTTTTCTATTTATAAGAACATTTTTCCTTAAGCATTCTATTACCACAAACCTTACAAACACAACAGGCATGATTTAAATCCACGATATAATATTACAATTTCCATTATAAATATAAGAAAACATTTATTTAGGATCACGTAATATCATATATATTTTTTTTAATAATTATTTGAAGCCTCATTGTAAACTTTTTAACTATTTATAATAATAATTTTTTTCACTATTACCACAAGCCCTAAAAAACTAAATAAACTTAATTTAAACTTATCAAATAATATTTAAATCAATAAACCAAAAACTAAACAATCTATTAACTTAACCCCACACACTCTCCCATATCTTTTTTCTGTCGCCACGAATAAACTACTCACTTTATGAATTTTGATTCAAGTGCAATCATAAGCTTAACTATTGCACAAAGGCCAATCAAAAAGGTAACTACCTTTCCATAAACAAACAACAACAGAGACGAGGGAAAAGAAAATCAATTTGCATAACACAAATCAAGTGAAATAATCAGGCATCAGAGGAGGGGTACAAAAAGACAGACAGAGGCTGAAAAACCAAACCAAAAACCGATACGAAAAAAATCCAAGCTCGAAACGCATTGCACCGACGATGAACGACAGATTGACAAACAAAACAAACAACACACTGGAAAAAAAATGCATAGTTGACAGACACCTTTGCTCCCCCATTTTCCTTTTCTTTCTTGCACTATATATATATATATGTATGTTTGTATATATAGCCCCCTGTGATTCGAAAATGTGCAGCCAATTTCTTTATCTCGCAGTTCGCCGCTAGTTTATGGGGGAAAGTTACAGGCGACTTGCACTGACAGATGCTAGGCAGATAGATATAGATGGTGACGGAAAAGAGAGGTTTTTCCATAGGATGGGGTCTTTCAGGGGGTTCCCGGGGGTACAGGAGGCAGCTGTGGGTCCGCCTGCATGCGCCGCATATTCAAATGAATGCAGACTGCTCATTGTTGCTGCTGCTGCTGCCGCTGCTGCTGCTGCTGTTGCTGGTGGCAGTTACACAGTGAAAAAATATGACTTTTGACTAAGATTAAATAATCTTTTGCTGTTCACTGTTAGGTATTTTTTAGACCCAACCATAAGTTATATAATAAATAAATTTTGTACAGTTTTTCAATTAAAAATAATTCTCAAAAGTTGTTTAATATTTTTATAAATTGTTAAACTTTGTTCTCTTTAAATGAAATAAAAATGTTTTCTGTACATTCCCCACATTTTTGTACACTGCTTCTGTTGGTGTTTGCTGGTGTGCCACTTGACTGCCTCTTTTACTTTGATTTGTGCCGTGAAAAATGGCTGGACTGCACTGGAATCACAAACTATCCATTCACAGTCACTACGGCCTGAGAGGTACATGTATTTATCGCCTGCCTTTGCCTTCCCGCCTTCTTGCGATTTGTAATTAAAATACCTTTTTTGCCTCATTGTCATTTTCGGATTGTATGATATACTTTACGTACAATTGTACAATTTTCAAATAGTTTTTTTTTGTTTTTTTGTTTGTTGTAATGCAAATTGCCAATCGCATTACTTTTGTTCGGACCTGTGACCAATGCTGGAAATGAAGCCTTTGTTCGATTTGATTTGTGTGGGCAACTATATAATCAATAATTATTATGATTTATTTGCACATTGTTCTGGGGGTTGCAGATTAGATCTTTCAGTTCTTTGTGGGCTAAAGTCAAGACAGCCCATGTGAGTGTAAGAGAGTTATTATTTAAATTGTTTATAACAATTACCTAATTGGTCTGATGGTTGAGATTGTATTGTAATTAAAGGAAATCTAATCAACTAACAAAAACTTTATTTATAATCTCCTTGGGGGAAAAATTAATGAAGTGCCTAAAAAGATTATGTAAAATATTAGGAGAGTTTATTATACAAAAGGATTTATTTTAAGAACTTTCTTGAAAGTAATGATTAGGGATAAACATTTTTTTTATTTTATTGTTCTACTGTATTTAGATCTGTGGAATATTGGTTAATGAAAAACTTTGTTTACTTCTCACTCAATAAACAACCAAACCAATCGATCGATCACCTAAAAACCGCTCAACATTTCAATTCCATCTGTCGATCGGTTCCATCAGCGCTCCAATAAACCCACTCAATCGAACTAAGAGTGGCGCATGCACAGTTTGTCAATCTGTCAATATAACACTCGGCAGGTTGAATTAAAAAAAGCTTTCGCGATGAGGTAAGCTTGAAAATCTGTACAGATCTCGACAATCTTGATTAATTGCACAGATTTGCAGCAATAACTGCAATCTGCAATCTGACGTGCAGCTTGGCCATCAATCGGCCTGCTCCACAATTAATTCGAAATCAATAAACCCATAAAGCTATGACTAAATTGCTGTCTAATGATGTGGGGTGTAGCGGCGAGAAATAGTTAAATAAAATATAAAACATAATTCAATAATAAAGCGTTGCAATTTACTAACGCACCACTTGAACTACGTGACAAGCGTGATGGCTCTTGGCGCTGGCTAGGAAACTCTGGGAAAATCTGGCCATAAATTTTGCCAAGGCGAAAAAACGTTCCAGCCGAAAGAAAAAAAAAAAAAAGAAAGAGAAAAAAAAAACGGGAAAAAGAGCTCATGGAAAGTAGGAAGAAAATATTTTAGGGGCCCAGGTTACTACTCTGGGGTGTCAAAGTTGATGAAAGATGCCAGATGCCAGCTTGTGGGCCTCTTGAATTTTACTCCAATGAAAACTCCAAACTCCAACCAAAAAGGGGGAGTGTCCCCGCTTGAGTTGAAATGTCGGATACTTCGGATCTTCGGCGGCTTTAGTTGATTTGAAAGTTTAATCAAGCATTAGTGTTAGTTAAGAGGCTTTTTCGGGGCCTGTTGTTGTCTCTTTTTCTGCTTTTATTGCCGGCTGTTGGTGCTGTTGGTGGCACGTAGTGCACTTTGTAATGGCCGCGCAATTTGTCTAATGATTGCTATTTGTGCAAGTAACTCGAGAGTTCAGAGTAACAGTCGAGGAAGAGAGGCTATGAAGTTGAAAGTCTCCTTTTTATTTCGGTCGATTATAAGTGTTAATTATATGGCACAACTTCCGAGTTTGGGGCTTAAAACGCTTTTGCTGTAAGCCTCATTTAATTGACAGACAAATCGGTGATTTGTATGGCTAAGTGAATGTTTGGTGGCTTAAATTGAGGATGATGGTATGGTAATGTGTGGCTTTTAGTGATTCATTATTATGAGAAGATGTAGAGAGATTTTTGGTTTTCTCAGGAAAAGTTTAAAATAAATTGTTAAAAATGTAAGAAGCCTAAAAATGCATTTATATTGGGTTTGCATAGATATTAAATTAAATTATTCTAATGAGGCATTTTACTATGAATATAAATAACAGTAATGACTTTAACAATATTATTAATTTAATTATAAACAAATATTATATTAATCTCATTTATTTTTTTTTTTAATGCACTTTTATTTTATAGTCTTCAATATATATTTTCCTAATGAAACCGGCACCAGTAGCACACTTTTGTAAATATTACCAAATTGTTTAGGCTTAACTTTCCTAATCCGTATATAATTCATCGTGAAATCATGCATCTCTGGTTACCAACCATGACCATATATTGACCCGCTCATCTTAACCCTCATTATCTCACTTCATTTGTGGCCGTTTTCTTATGGCTTTTGCATATCAATTTCCCCATTACAACTGGATGGCCCCATTCAAGATATTGATTACATAATGCCCAAAACCGACAAGAAAAATATATTTATAAAAAAAAAAAAAATTATCAATTTCGTGTGGTCACAAAATGCATTTTAAGATTTAATTATATAGAGAGTGGTACATTTTTATACACATATACCCTCGTGTTGTTGTGCTTCATTTTTATGTACTGCTAAATGCTGCAGAGGAGTTCAACTTGTTGTTGTGAAAACCACTCGAAAAAAATGCGTTTCAAATTGAGCCAACGAGAGACGCCCACAGACATATGCGATATGTTGGGTTTTTGAGGCGCAGGAGAGCAAGAGAGATCTGCAGAGTCCATAAAAATGTAAAAAAAAAATAAATATATCTCAGGAGCCGCAGCGGTTGCAACGCACTTAACCAAATTGCTACAATTTGACAACCTGCAGCAAATGTAAAGATACATATATACATATATGTACCCAAGCGAAAAGTGTTGGCTCTAATAACAAGTGTTCCAAGTGTTCTGTCAGCTGCCAGCCCCCAAAATCTGCCCACAGTTGTTTTTTATATTTTTTTCGTTTTAGCTATGCAGTTTTCTGCATTATTTAGTTGGGGTGATAAATATTAAGTACTTAATTTTGTGGTATTAAAATGGCTTTATGACATTACTTATAATTTGATTAGAAGTCGGCAAAAGCATGGAAAAGATTGATATAGGATTTCCGGCATTTCATTAATTTAAAAATCAGCCAGATGCCAAAATCAACCCACATAAATTTCTACATTTTTTGCCTTCAATGGGATATTTGATATTTAGATGGATTTGTGGTTGAGATAGAATTTTAATAAAAATTCAAATTTTTGAGTTTTGCAAAATTAAATGAAAACGATTTCTAAATATTTTTCATTGCATAATTAATTTTAAATAATTTTTAATTATTTTCCTTATATTCAATAACATTTTTAAAGAGTGTTTAAAGCTAAGCTTGGAGTCTTTAAGACGCTATTAATTAAAAAAAATAATTCCTCACCATTTCCAGACTTATCTCATTTTTTTTTTTTTGCCAACGCCTCGGCTCATTTAAGTTGCTTCTTTGTTTGCCATAAGAAAACAGAATATCTAGTGTATTTCTTGTACTTATACCCATGACAGGCGGCAGACTAAATTATATCGCAAAATTAAATTATGGCGAAGTGTAATTTAGCATTTTTTGTGTGCCAAGATTTTCAGCTCAAGTTGTTTTTCTTTTATTTATCTTTTAACTTCAAGGCGACGATTTCCTGAGCTCATTAAAAGGCAACGAAATTCACACCCAGACATTTTTTTTTTTTGGCAAAGTGTGACAGAAGGGGACTTGATTTTATAAATTTATGAATAGAAACTAAAGTGGCAAAGGAAGTTATTATAATTTAATTACCCAAATTTGAGGAGTGTGAAATCATTTTTGTTTTATTTTTATAAATAAACAATGAGGCAGCACTCAAATACATTGAGCTATTAAGCTATTAAGATTTGTGGACAATCTATTTGGGGTATAAATGCAGTGATATCATTGAGTGATAAAGTTGTTTGTGAAAATATTAAGTATACGACTCGGTGGTTGGTTCCCTTAAGAACCTGAACCTTTTTTTGTGCTCTATTTATTTATTTAATTTATTTTATGAAGCTTATATAATTTATTTGTAATAGATCCCAAAAGTATACAATACAATTAAATAGATTTTGGATCTTAAACTATTTATTAATAATTATCCAGACCCAGAATTCCATTACTTAGCAAAGCACTTAAGCTTTAACCAAAGCCTAGCCTTCATTTATTTAAATTTTAAGAATAAATTAAGTTATGTTAAACCTGAAAATTCATCACACTTTCAAAGTTAAATACTACAGGGACCACACACATTGGCATAAGAAAACAATACTCTAAAGCTATGCAAATTCTGAAAGACAAGAGAATGGAAATATCCTAAAAATGTCAGGCCTAGATAAACACAGATCGTAAAGCCAAGCTGATTACTCATCTGGGTCACAAGAGATGGCAGAGAAAGATTCGGGTTCGGGTTACCAATTCTTCAATGAGCCATAAACAACAAGATTTAGCAACCTCAATTGGTAATTCGCAATTTACATGTGCCAGATACCAAGCCAAAGGCAGCTCTCTTTTCGGCTTTTCTGCATTCGATTTCAGTGGGCGTTCCAGCAAATTGTTATGGTTGTTGTGATTATTTTTACAGCTTGTTAAACAATCTACATATATATTTATTCTTATTTTTTTCGGGGTCGGACTTGACTACTAGGTAAATGCAATGTGGCAGGTCAGCAGAGTGGGAAAACGTTCGTTAACAGGAAAGCACCTAAGGAAACTGTTGAAAAATCAATTAACTCCAGTTGAAAATTGATTGTTAACCCCAAACGAATAATAAAACTTTAATTTTGATTTATGATCCAACACAAACAGCTGGACACCAAGCAAAACGGTTAATAGAAAGCTCAGATAGCAGTGAGGAAAATGTTTTATTTATGATCTCTGTGGCACGCAATTGAGCCAAGTCGAAGACAAAGCCAAAAGGCAAAAAAAAAAAAGAACAAATTCTACAAAGTAGAGAACAACTCGCGAAACTGACATCATCTGCTGGTGAGACAGCAAAAAGCTTTTTGCGTCTCGAAATCAAGTAAATCTCATTAGAAATGCATTTGCAAAGTCAAAATAAAACCAGAAAAATCACTAAAAAGTCTATTTTAATTGAGTTTCAACGAATTCCCGGTCTAATTAATAAATCAACCTGTTGACTAGACAGAAAAACGATATTGAAAGAAGTATAAATTATCCACCTCAAGTGGGCTGACAAATTGTCTTGAAAATGAAGCCAAAGTCTAAAGAAAATATACGCCAACTTTCCCAGTCAGAGTGGGCGGTGAAAAGCTAATGCCTTGATAGAAAGATAAACACTCTATTATTATCGTACAAAATGTTTTGTAGAAAATGCAAATGAGTTGAACATCTTATCGCCACTTAACCTTTTGCCCGCCTGAGAAAGTCAATCTGTCAAAAAATGAAAATGAAACAAACCCTCAAGAAGTGTGGGGGCCCAGGAATTGTTTTCGTATAAATTTTGTTGAGCTTTTCGGTAGCTCCGTGAGATACAGTATCTGTATCTGAACATGTTGAAGTAACAGAACAAAAACATTTAGGAGTGCCCGGCCCATCCATCAATCAATTTGCTAATCATGTGGGATGTATGTGTATAATAAAAACGAAAGAAAAAAGACAAAAAACTGGAGAATAAAGCACAGAAATTCCATGAAATCTGGTTATAAAAAGGTGTTGAAATTGAAATTTAATCATAGGGAATCATTATTTAAATTAAGGGGCGTAAGGCTAAACAATCAGAAAGATTTAACAAGCTTTAAAAAAAAAAAAAATAAATAAATACTATGTTTTCTTTAATTTAATTTTTTTTTTATTTATTAAAAAGTCCAAATATATGTTTTTTAAATCAAAACATTCACAACCTTTATTGTAAACCTATAATCAAATCAAAAACAATTAATTTTATAACTTAACCATGATATCTCTTATTTGTTTACACACTTATTATGCCAAATGTTTAAACACATTGGCACACAGGTTTTTAGGTAAATTTTGACAACTTTTTTGCCACTTTTGTGCCCCGGCCAGACAACATTATCACTTCAAAAGTTTTTTGCCGATTCAAAATGCGCACAAATCAAGTTTAAGTACGGTCACAAAGCAAAAAACTAAACAAACTATAGAGAATAAAACAAAAACAAAAACAAAAACAAAAAAAAAACGTATAAAAAGAACCAATACAAATGCTGTTAGTGGGCTGAAACAAATGTAATTGCGCGTGTCGAAATGTGGAACAAAAAATAGAAATAAAAACAGAGGCTGACTTTTAGATTCTTAACTTTTGATAAATTTATTTGTCTACGATTGAATATTTTGCCGGCCGGCTTCAGTTGAATTTAAAATGCACAACGACAAAGTAAACAGAATAATAATAAATAATAATAAAAAAAAACGAGAACAAGCTCATGCTTACTGCATTTTAAAAATTGCTTCACACTCACATGTGGTCTGAATGACAGCCAGAAGAGGAGACACGACAAGCCAAGTGAAAAGTGTTAACTACGTTTTCACGGTGCGGTTAATGTTCGACGCCAAAAGGAAAATGCCAAGACGTGCCAAAAACCAGACCCCCGCCACCTACAGCTTCTCCCCAACTCCACTCCACACCCTTTTCCACCATTTCCCGCGATTGCATAAACCAGAGAGAGACGCAGTGAAATTGTGAAAAGAAAGAGTAAAAATAAAGCCGAGAGTCAAGTTTTCAATCTGTCGGATTGGGCAAGAGCAGCGGTTACAAAATATATATATATATATTTCAGCCATCAATTTGGCGGCTTTAACAAAGTGTGTGAAGGGTCCCGGCACCGACTTAAACCTGGTAAAACTGTCAAACTGACAAGTGGCCATCAAGGGGGCGGGAGTTGAGTGGAGAATGTGGAAAGCTTTTTGATTGATTCTCCCAAGATGCTGCTGGGATTATAACAACATGCTTGGGTAAGCTAGAAGTTAGTGGAAAATATTTAAAGATTTTTGAAAAGGAATTACTTAAGGGGATAATATTTGAACAGTTTTGGGAGATTTTCAGGGAGACAATTGTTTAAAATTTATAGAAAACTATTTTCTTTAACAAACAAACTTTCTAATTTTTATAATTTATATAAAATATAATAGAGTTTTGAGCTTTAGATACATTGTTTAATTTTGTAAATTTTTATAATAATTTGTCTTTGTTGTACTTTAATTTTTACCTTTTTCAAAGATAAAATATGGTTCCACTTCAAAGAAAATAGTTTTTAAATAAAATAAATCTGCATCTTCAAAAAGTATGAAACATTTTCAAAGAGTAAATATTTTGAAAATTATTAAGTATTTTTTTTTTATTCAACAGAAACAAGAGCATATTTTCAATATTTTTACAGAATCTGAATTCTTAATTTAATTGATTTCATTTGAAACTATTTTTAAGCAATTTGTCTTCATAGAACTTTGTTTTGTAATATATTTAATGATAAAATATGGTTGCTTTAGATCCATTCTTTATAAAATAAAAAAAAAAACAATAAACTCATATTACGTCTACCAATATTCACTATTTATTTATTTATTTATTTATTTATTTATTTATTTATTTATTTATTTATTTATTTATTTATTTATTTATTTATTTATTTATTTATTTATTATTTATTTATTTTAATAAAATGAAATAACACAAAAAAAAATCCACCATACACTCGCATTACGTATACCACACGTTATCCTACGCTTATGAATTTTGCAAACATTTTTTTAAAATAAATAGTTAAGTCATTCCCCTAACTGGCTGGTCAACTCATATCTATAGTAAACCCTGACGGCTTATCGCAAATAATAAAAGATCTCGATTTCAGACCGACCTGCACTCGGTCTCCCCAAACAGTCGAGTTATTTAAATATTCAGCTGCGAGCCAAAAATAAACAAATGACGATAAGCTTAAGAAATCACGCTCCAGTCTGATATAGTTACTGAGTATACTGAGTATAGACTATAAAGAATAATTCTGTTTGGTTAGGCAATGGCGGAGCGGAGAGAAAAAAAAACTAGTCACGTTTTTCCGGTGCTCAATGCCAAAGTGCAAATTATGCAAATCTAAAATTGATAGACGGAGCAGGAGCAGGAGGGTTTTCCTCATAAAGGTTTGCCAGCAAAAGGGTTACACCTACAATTTATATAATCGAAGTTTAAGATTTATGAACAATTGAGTAATATTTTTGAAGTGTGCTAAAGGCCTCCAAGGAGTTATAAATTATACATAATAGTTTTTACATCTAAAAAAACTAAAAAGTGTTAGTTGGAATATAATATATTATTATTATTATTTTTTTTTTTTGCAAAGAAACCGAGAATAAATAGCTTTTTTATTGCCTTCAACTACTTGCACTTCCTTGTTGGCAAACTTTATTTTGGTTTTAGCTTTTCCTGATTTTCCTCCTCTCCGCCATGCTTGAGATGCGTTTTCGTTCGGGTCAGAAAAGTTTGTTACGCTTTGTTGCCTTAAATCCGGAGCCAACAACTGATATTGCCACCCCAAACCCTAGGTTTATTATAGAAAAAAATAAAAAAACTGTATTAAATCACACAGTTCTTGTTTATGCGGCTCAGTTCATTGACACTTTTCGAAAACTTGTTATAATTTCATGGGTCATACCTCTGAGCATACCTCTCTCTCTCTCTCTCTCTCTGCTACCCCTCATTTGCGGCTTTAACTGTTTTGCATTGTTTTATGGCCACGCTGACTTTTTGTTCACACATGGGAAACAAAGCCATCAAATAACAACAAAAAAGTAAAAAAAAAAACAACTGAACACGACGGAGTGCTGCAACAGTTTCCATTTAATGAAAGGTGTGGAACCACAGTGGAATTACAGCTACAGTGGGGCAAGTGTGGGTCACATAGAATTGCACCAGACACGACAAAAGAACAAAAAAAAAACTAGAAAAACCAACCATTTACCGTTGGGCTATTTAATGTCACAGGTACACACGACTTTGCCCGTTGATTTGGTAATGCAATAAAGAAATGTGCGTTAACTTCTCCGCCTGAAAAATGTATCATATGTGTACGTATGCTCCACATAATGCCCCCTTGTAATTAGCCTCTGGGGTGATTTGTCAGGCCCAACCTCCTTTGTCACGTTCTCTTCCAAGTCTTCCAAGTTGTCGAGAGAACGACTGGCCATGATGATGATGATGATGATGATGTTGTTCCGAACGGCGCTGTCTTTTGGGAGCCCGAGCATGAAATTGCTTGGGGCCATGAAACTATATCGTGAGTTCTTCGACAGCCATATAAGATATATGGCCAAAGCTATTTGGCCAAGTGGGTGTCAATTGACAGGCTAACTGGGCTCTGAAAGGTATCCATGAAATATTTATTCACTGCAAAGCATTCCAAGTAATTAATCCATATCGAGTACCAGAAGCAGTTGTCCATTTTAGAGATATGGTTTTATTTATTCAGGAAATTCTATAAAAGGAATGTCAGCTGCCGTTAAATACTAGTCACTAATAATTATTATTAAACAGAAAAATATTTCTTTAAAGAATTTTTATAAATATGCAAATAAAGTTTATTATTAAGTACGATGATATTTTCTTTTTTTTTCCCCCTTTTAAAAATAAGCTTTTTCTTGCTTAATAAACTCCTAAATTAAAAGTTAATATAATTATTCCTTAAATAAATCTTTAAATGAAAATGTGATCAATTTTAAACCTTTTTTGTTGATTATTACTGCATAATTCATAGAGTTGATCTCTAAGGCCACTTGCCACAATCCAATCTCACTTTCAGCACAATAATTCCCTGCCTTATTTATGCCACCTTCTTTCACCCAACACCTTCTACCTTCTTCTACCCACTCACCCATGTACTTCAACGGAAATATCAGCCTTGAAACGCTCCACCCGCAGAGCCAGCAGTGAGTGCAGCGGTAATTGGGCTTAATAGTTGGGCTAATAAGTAAAAGATGGCACGCCCTACGGCCTCCTGAACAACCCCAAGTGGCACCAACGGACCAAGACCTAAACTCAACTGAACTAAAGCGAACTGAACTGAACTGAACAGAGCCCAACCCAAGGAAACAGAAATTGAAACGAACGCTGCGAGCTGGCCAAAAACATTAATCATGCAAATGGCCCAAACACTTTTTCTCTCGCTTTTTGGAAATTACTGTCCAGAAAATGCTGCTGCTGCTGGTGGCACTATGGGTGACTGCTCCCACAAAAAGGTACCGAACAGTGTATGTATATTTATATATACCACGCTTTGAGCGCGGAAAAGCGAGAAAAAAGGGAAAACAATCTTTGAGGCGATCGGCCAAGCGGCCAAGCGGCCAAGAGTTTTCCACATGGCCGCACCGAAAATTAGCAAACGAGATTAGTCCAAGAAAAGCTATATACACCTATATATATATGTACATATCGGCTTACAGATTTTCAATAGGAGAGCGAAGCCTAGATGTAAATTCGTCAGAGCATTGGAAACTGGGGAAAAGTTGAAAGTAAAAGGAAAGACGATGGCGGCAGCGACTTTCCCAAAACGGCAGCAAAGGCTACTACTACTAGACTGGTCTGCTGTTTTCCGCTTTTTCCCCAGCGCTTTTCATTGCCTTTTTTGCGTGGGTGTGTCGTCGGGGATTAGCATATATTAGCGCTCCAGGCCAATGCAAGTCGAGGCGGTGCACTAAGCCACGAAGGGAGAGAGAAGCCCCAAGGAGATCGGAGCTAAAAGGAAAAGGATGAAAAAAAAAAACGAAGCGAGGAGGATGTACTCTAATTATTTAAATTAAAGCTAAGTTAAAGCTTGAATAAAATGGAGTAAGATATTTAATAATTAAGGAATAATAACCTATCAGAAATCCCTGTTATTTAGACACTTGAGTCCCAGTTTAAACAAACTATAACATATTTCATCTTTATTTATTTTTCCCCTTTTTTAATCCTCTCCACACATTCTCTAAACAAACACAAATCCTGTAGTAGCCCCTCTATTTTTAGGGTAACCTCAAAGGAAGGCTAATACATTTGCCACTTCTATTGTGGTTGGGATTTTGGTGTGGACTCCACAGTGTGTGATGGTGGTCTCTGGCTGAAGTGGCTTCCTTTAAAGCCCGACAACCCTTTGTTCGCTTACCAAAAGGCTTATAGACATAAGCCGGGTGAAGCCCAGAGCGGTGGCATAAATTAAAACTCGGATATTGTTTCAATCGCTGACATTGTCTAATCTTGAAGTTTGCAATCTGGAGATCGAGTGGGGCCCCGGGGAGCGGTCGCTTTGACTTTCGATATCCGTCGTGTTTTGTCGCATGCCCAAAAGCCTTTCAATTAAACCAGCCGCACGTTTATTTTTTTTTTTGTCGCTGTGTGCTGTCTGGGTAGGAAAAATGCATTTTAACGCCAAACTTCGACAGCAGAAAACAAAAAAATAAATAAAATAACACAACACAAATAAATAAAAAATGGTAAAGCAAAGCAGCAACAGCTTTAAACAACTACAAAGTTGTACATTTATATAAATTGGAAGTACAGTGGGCATTGTGATATAAATATGTGTATCTCCCTATAAAATATTTGCAGGTGTTCTTCTGGGAGGATAGGGAGTTTTAATTATTTTAATTATATTTAATATGAAACATACATTTATTACTTCAAAGTGTTTTATTTTAGCTGTTCATATTTCAATATTTTTATATTCAACATAAACTGTTTTTTGGTTCAAATGAATAGCTATTAGCAACATCTGAAAATAAAACATATTCCCCAAATATTTTCCCAATCAAATTAAATATTAAAAATATATTTATTCTCTGTAATAAGCCCTATTCTTCTCCCATTCCAGATGGCTCACTTTCCATTTTAAGCTCACAAATCATCCAATTATCATTGTGATAACAGAAAATTACCTCTAATAAAACCAAGACCCTTCCATTAAGATGGCATCTATTAATTGCGAGTCTCCACTGTATGTGGTAAGCATATTTTGTTACATTTTGAGGCCAACTTGGGTTGGGGCACAAACTGGCTGCTGTTTTCTGTATTTTTCTGGGCCTGACTCATGATCCATATGCCGCATATTGATACAGTTTTATTTTTTCTTATTTTTTTGTTTCTGCAGCACAAAAAAAAAATCAAGAAAAAGAAATGATATATGTATGTATATGGCTAAATGATGTATGACGCCAGGGTAGGGCTGAAAACTGGAAGTGGAAACGCACAAAGACCATGGTCTATGCACAGCCATTGTACTGGACATAAATTTGACTCAGAATTTTCCAAGTGAAAAGCGGAACAGAAGCGAGAGATTAAAACAGAAACAGGCAATTTTAATTAATCATTTATTGGTCGCCAATGAAAAATCAAATAAAAAGTCAAGGTCTGCACAAAACATCCGGTTCCTTTCACAAAACTCATCCGCAAAAAAAAGTAAAAAAAAAAAAAAAAAAATGGGGAAAATGTTAAAACCCAAAAACGGCTCTGCTGGCCATAACCTGACATTTGTTGGCAACACGAATTGAGTTTAATTAAGTTGCCACGCTCCTTCGACACCTGCATCTACACTCTCTTTTCAATATTATTTTCCTGAAGTGCCTATAATCTTGGCGAGGAAAACACAAGCAAACTTGGGTGTTATCGGGCGGCCCACTTGCTCCGTGATAAGTTCCACCCACCAAGCAAACATAAAACAATCAATTTGCCAAAATAATTACATGATGTCAGTTGTATTTTATTTTGAAGGTCTATGGTAGGTAAGTAGGGGGTATCATAAGAATATGCTTGTGATAAGTTAATTGAATGTTAGCTTTATCTGAGAAGGGACAGAATCAGTCGAGAGTACAATATACGTTTTATCTAGCATCAAAATAAATATACATTAAATAAAGAATAATATAGTATTTTTGCTATTGCAAACATATAAAAAAAAGCTAAACCAAAGCTAAACTCACATTGTCTAATTGAATTAACACTATTCCACTTCACAGAAACTCTATAAAAAAAAGTAAACCTCGCTAATTGTGATCCGCTTAAGCTTGTTTGAGCCTCAAACAAACATTTAATCTTTCTTTTTATATATGTACATATATGCAATTTTCTTTCATCAAAAGCTGACAAATCAATTCCTCAGCAAATCAAATAAGAATGATTAAACATTGGCTGCCCGCAGAGTTTTCACTTTGTGTTCGAATGCCATAAACAGAGAATCGTTTAGGCCATATTTAGAAGAGAAGAAAAGCCGAACAGCTAAGAAAGCAGCTTTTATTAAAGATTGCCAAGCGACACTTTACTTTCTGTGCAGTTAGAAAGTCGCGTTTTGCGACTAATGGCGAAATATGATAAACGACAACACAAGACTTGGATGAACACTTTCCCAGCGAACTGAGGCTGAGGCTGAGGCTGAGGCTGAGGCTGGTCATTAGAAGAAAACTGAAAACACAGACTGGCAAGACGACCACTTTGCATTGGTTTTGTTTGTGCTTTTAGCTGGCTGGAAAAGTAGAACAGAAAAACCAGAGGAAAATCGAGACGAGTTGCAGCCAGCGATTTTTCCGAGATGAGGAAAAGTGGATGCACATATGTATGTACATTTTTGCTTTCAATCTCTGGCCAAGTAGCCAGTGCGGATAACATGGCGTATGAGCAATGTGCATCAACATCAGGGCGGGTGGAAAATTTGTTACGGGGCAGGGGAGTGGAGTGGCTCCTCCTGGTGGATCATATGGGCCAAAACAATTATGGCTGTAAATGAAGTTGTTTGTTGTAGTTGCTGCAAGTATCTGTGGTCTGTGTGTGGGGGTGGTGGGGGTGGTGGGCGTGGCTGGGCGGCAATTATGTCCAGCAGTCGTGTAGAAACATTGGGGGGGGGAAAGCATAGAAGCATCCATCTGCATACACGGAAAATGCAGGAAAGCAAGCACTGCTCTTCGCGAGCCAATATTTTCTGCTCCAAAAAGCTCAAAGCGGCTGTGAAAATGGTGATTTTTCCCAGTTTCCATCTTAAGGTGCAAATATAAATAAAAAAACAAGGAAAATAGAAACAATGGTTAAACTAAACTGCAAAATAGTTGCCTTGCCGTTAATGAAATCGAAAGTCAGCTAAGATAATATTTAAAAAAAATATCTACCGAAATCGAAATCGAAAATGGCAAATGTAAATTGCGTGTGAAAATGCTGTTTGATTATCCCCCTAATGTGACCTTGAACTTTAGCACCTCAGAAAGGGGCGGAAACTTAAAACCTAAAACTGAACAGAACAGACATCAAACTCGTTAAATCAAAATGCCTGCCTGGCGCACAGCACAGCTTGATTAATTATTGCGCATTACGCAAGTCGAACGTAGAAAAGTTTCAGCTTTTTCAGCTTTTTTCCCAGTTTTTTTTTTCCCCCATTAGTGGAAACAACAGGGGAACAGGGGAAATTAGAAAAATGTTTGCCGCAAATTGCGCTGCTGACATTTGCAAAAGTTTTGTTGCGTTTTCCGCTGCTTTACCAAAACCAAAAGAAAAGTTGTCTGCCAAGCGGCAGAGTAAAATCAAATTTGGATATTAATTAAGGGTTTACGATTTTACAATTTTTGCTTAATAAAGGTTAAAAGGCTAAGGGCTTGCTTTTAATAAAAACAAAGTAAATTAAATGACTATAAGTAATAAATACTTTGATTTATTTATTAATTATGTTGGCATTTGAAGCAAACAAACTTTTGACAACCTTTTCCAAAACCCAAAACGTTCAAAGACCCAAAAACAATAATTTCAAATTCCGCTTGACAAAAAACAAAACAAAGTTCGACCATAACCCCAAGGAGAAAAACTTAAATTGAAATGTCATCTGGTGAATTACCCTCCAGAAAATCTGCACTTCAGTCACTCCCCCAAAAAGCTGAACTTTTATTGGCCCACAAAGGGGACATTTGCATCAAAAAATTAAATGAACGCGTGGAAAATGCACGACAACGAATATGGGGGGACAAAAGCGATAGAGAGGGGGCATAATTAATGGAAAACAAGCGGCTGCTGTGTTCGTGGATCCATTCATGAACAATATGGAGTAATTTATGATGGGGTCACTGGTTTTCTCTATACTTATATTTTTTTTTAAGCTTTGCTTGGAGCCTGCTTGTTTGTTTACCCGGAAAGTTCGTAAAGGGAGGAATCTCTGAACATGTAAAGAATATTTTATAAATTTGGATGATTTTTGATACTAGTTTACATTTTTCAAAACGTTTAAATTGAAGAAATATATTATATTTTATTAAAGTAAATACAGCTAAATTTCCAAATAAATAAAAGTTATATTTTATTATATATTAAAGATAAATTAGATTGAAGTATGTATATTTGTTCTTTCATTTTTCAAATTGAAAATTGTTATTCAACCATATAAGGGTATTCCCATCTTCGGCTATATATATTTTTTTTTTATTTTTGTATTCACTGTGAATTTAGTTTTTTTTTTTTTATATGAATTTATCGTTTGTTTATTTTTTGCACTCACTTTTTCGCTGCGCTCGTAATTCGCTGGGAACTTGGGCGAGCCAAAAAACGATGACGGCGATGGGGTTAACGGCGACTGTGATGCCGACGTCATCGGCGACTGCAACGACGACTGCGACTGCAGCGCCATGCGCTGATGATGAAGTGTGGAAAGCGTCGGCGTCGATGCCGACAGCGAAGCCGGGGTCATGATTAAATGCCGCATTATTCCGCGAGATCCAACTCCCGGCCGACCCCAACTACTGCTGTATTTTCCACTAATTTTTCTCACTTTTCTCACTCGTCTTTTCACTGGGTATTCTGTTTGTTGTTGTTTGGGAGTTTTTCTTTTGTTTAACTTTTGTTTTTTTCTGTTGTTTGCTTGCTCTGCACGCGGCGATTTACATTTCAACAATTACATTGCTTTTGCCGTTTGTTTTGGTCAACGTTTCGTTACGATCTGCTTGCTTTTTGCTCGATGTTATTTTATTATTTATTTGCTGTTTTTGTGTTTTTGTGCCCCTTCTCACTTTATTTCACTGTAAATGTCAATTGCCATTGTGGGACAAAACATTTTGCTAAAAACAACAGAAATTTAATAAGCTAAATTCAACAGCTGCCGGCTGCCGGCTGCGGACTGCGGACTGCGGACTGCGGCTGTTGACAGAACGAACAGTCACCGCCAAATGGGTTACGTTCCAAATACCGTAAATAAAAGTGTATTTAATGATATATTTTCACCTCTTGGACTATATACATATGTATTTTCTATTTTTAAACTAATTAAGGGTTTGCTTCAATTTTATTTAATATTATGTTATCAGTTTGACTTGCATGTTAATAAATTACAAGAGAATTTTAGCTCATTTATGGATAAATAATAAATTGGCAAAGCCTTTGTGGGGATATATGTATGTACAATGTACATATGTATTTATAGGATGTAAGACTTTGCTTTAGGAAGACAAATCAAAAATCAAAAATTAATATTATAATTTATTGAATTTCATAAATAACATATTAAGTTTAGAATACAATACTAAACATAAGGCTGCGGTCTGTGACACGGATATCAATATTTAATAAAACAACTATAATTGAATTTGAGTTATTTTCTATATATTTTAAAAGGATATATGTATATTTTCTATAGCAAATATGTAATTACCCTGCATTTTTGTTTTGAAATAAATATTTAATATTTTCTGTTGCAAATTATTGTTTTATCTTTCCTTTAAATTGCTTATAAATATTATTTAAGCCTTTAAATGGTTTTTAATAATTTTTTACTGCATTCCTACCGCTTAGCAAACACTTAGCAATTCCCACATTTCCTCTTCACTTTTTTTTTATTCATCCGCTCTCTGTTTTCTCTTCTTTTTTCCCCCTATCTTTAATTGCCTTTATTTTTATCACCTTGGCTTCTCCACAAATTTGCGTTTCCTCCCCTTTATTTTGTTGTTGTTACTCGCTTATCACCTTTTTTCCTACTATTTCAATTCCGATTCAGCTTGTTGTTGTTGTTTGTTTGTTTTCTTATTGCCTTAACAAGAATTAATTCGGTCGGTTTTCACTCTCTTTTTTTAGGTTGACGTGAGCGAATCTTATCAGGTGGAAAAAAAAGAAATAAATAGTAGTGCAAACAGTTACCAGTATTCATTATTTATTTGTGGTCTCTACCGTTTAAGTTGGATACTTCAATTAATTTTTAAAGGGCATTTTCATACCACTTTTACGTTTTGCGAAATGTTTGAATTTAGTTTCAGTTTGTATCTATTTTGTATCTTTTTTATCTCTTTTTAGTGTTTTTATTTTTGGGCTGTCGAGCAGCATATCGCATTTTTTGATAAGCATTTGCGAAGTATCATAAAAATATAAAGTGAAGATAAATTACGTATACGCCATGGATGTCGTTGGGGTAATATTGAAAGTGTTCTTAAATGGAAAAGCAATTTATAATTCCAATTTACAGTTATCGTTGTAATATCTGTGAATTATATTTATCCAATATTAATTTTTATTGCTACAAAGTCCATTTAAAATCAATTGAAATTAAATTTGAATAGTATGCATATTTACATACATATAAATTCAATATTTAATCTTTGGTTTTCCATTTTGACATTTTGACATTTTCCTTAGCTTGTTAATTTTCTCAGTTGACAGTTTACTCGCATTTGCATATTTGGCAGTGATCTAATCTCACTTAATTTCGTTAACCAAAATAATCTCTCAACTGTAAATTGACTCGGGTTATTTTATTTTATTTATTTATTGTTTGCACTTCATGTCAATGGTTTTTCTTGGCTCTTTTACAGATTATATAACGTCATTTTGATCATTAAAACTTAGCGTCATCAGTTAATGTTTTTTTTTTTTAGTTTGCTTCTGTTTTTCATTTTCCTTTTTTCAGTCGACCGAATTACACGCACCGAAAATGTACAAAAGAGACAAATAAACAACAACAGCAGCATGGGAAGGTCATTTCGCAGTTTTTGGTCAAATTAGAAACATGAAAAAAAAAACACAAACTAAAGCTAACAAAAAAAAAAAGGAATTTAACAAGATTTAAGCGGGTCAAATTCAATTTGTTCGACAACAGACACGACTCACAAATATTACTTTTATTTTACAGGTTGTTAATTTTTTGGGATTTTCGTGCTGCATTTTCCGTTGATTGACTTTTCATAACAATTTTCCGAATTGCACAAACAAATTGCATGCGATTCTGTTGCAAATACCAATACAAATGCAACCAGCCACGACGCGAAGATAGCCGCAAAGCGAACGGGCCGATAAGCAACAAAGAGAACGGTGGAAATCTCGCTGCGGTTCCAATTGGAATACGAATTGTAACTGAAAGGCGGCGACCAAAGCAAACGAAGCTAAAGGCAGCGCCAGCAGTAAAGTCAGCGGCGCAGGCAGAGCAAAGCTCGGAGCAAGAGAGAGAGAGAGAGAGAGAGAGAATGACAGCGAGAGAGAGATAGAGGAGAGCGTTAGTAAAAGCAACTAACGGTGCAACAGCTGACAAATAATAACATTAAACCTTTAGGCGGAGAGTTCTAAGCAAGGGATCCCACTCTCTCCCTCTCTTCCAGAGAAAATCAGCTGATATGAAACAAAAAGAAAATATTTTTAAAATATCTTCTTAAAAACAAACTGTTTAATATTGCACTGAAATTGCCCACTATTGTTTTTAGGCTTAGAAATTACAAAAAAAAATATGATAAAAAATTAAAAACAAAAAAAAACATTTAGATCCGAAGTTTAATATTTAAATTAACAATTTACTCCCAGTGTAAATTAGATTGCAATTTCTACGGAAGAAAGCTTTTCTCTCACCTTGCTCTCTTTCTCTTTTTCTCCACAGTTTTCTCCTTGCACATCTTTACCCTACCCTCTCTTTTCACACACTCATAATTTATTTTTATTATTTAATAGGATTTTCAGTGGGAGGCTGGATGGATGTTTTTGTGGGTGGCTCTTCTGCCTGTCCGTCTGTCTGTCTGCGTGCATTGAACTTGACATTAAACAATGAAATTGTTTTGTATTTAGTAATTGCGTGAAATTCGAGCTGTCTTTAATTGTGGGTTACCTTTGTGGAACCTGAGTTAGGTGTGTGTCCGTGTGTATGGATGGTTAATGAACTTATTTACTTTGGGTTGTCTGGTGGTGGGTGGTGTGGGGCGGAATGTGGGTCGTTGGAATGACAATCGAGGGAGATGATTGATGAAGGCCGTTTTTGTGTGGATGCTAATTAGCTGGGTGTAACTTTAAGTGAATGATATGCACAAGTGCCTGTTTTTTTTTTTTGCCACAAATTATCATTATTAAATTTTAATTTTAATGGCGGTATTTAATTGAAGAAAAATTACGAAGATACTTACATCTTTTAAGAAAAATTAGGCTTCATATTCAATAATTTTAATTTTTGAATAATATTTTTCCTGTCTAATCCGAATTTTTCAAAAATTTCCCTGGCTCTATTTATTAACTTTTAGCCACTTTCCCAACCAACTGTTTTTCAATTAAAAATACTGAAATAAAAAAACTAAACGCCATAGAAACCCAACGCCAACTCATGGCCAGTCAGCATTTGAAAAATAAAAATACTTTTATTGAATGCCAGCAAATTAATCAAAACTCAGACAGATGGGTGAAAAAAAAAATAAAAAATTATAACAATCGGGGAAAATACATAAAAATAAATGACACAACCCATTCGAGAGCTGCAGTTTGTGGGCGAAGTTCGGCTGAATGCAGCGCGCAACTTTCCATTTTCCGCTGCAGGCCAAGAAGATAAACAAACAAAAAAAAAAAAACGCTTGGGAAACTGGATCACACTCGCTGCAGGCGGCCGCTCATTTAAGCGGGATTCGATGGTGACAAACAAAGTCACCAACGAAACTGACTTTCAGGCATTCAATTCCCCCAAACGATCGGCAAATCGAGTTCAATGAAAGGCAGCGAAAGGAGATGTATCAACAAATATATTATATATTATATCAACAATCTTTTCATTAAAAAAGGGGCTTATATTATACAAAGACTCCAAGGAAATACAAGGAAAATAAAAAATATTTAATATTTTCTAGCAATAAAGTTAATTTTTTAATTGATTTTCCACTGGGTGAGATCTTAAAAGACCATATACCAAATTTTATAGCCGAATCCCCGGTAGGTCCTGAGATTCCGGGACTTAAAATTCCCTTTTTCAAATAAGAATGTGTTGGGCATGTTAAGAATGTATGAAGGAATCTAAGTCTATATAATAAATATTTTAAGCATGGTTTTTGCTGCATAATTATAATTTTATTTTATGCAAGCACAACTTTTAAAGTTGTTTTTGAAATCCAAATTTAAGACCGAACTCTTTGTAGAGCCCAAGGATACTAGGTTTTTGCATTCTCAAATACCTATTGATCTCTTATGGCTTATTTTTTTTCCAGTTGCAGGGTAATGTATTATAAAATAATTCATAAATAAGCATAAAACTCACCCTATCCATCAACTGTTCATCGTTCCGTTTGCGCCTCGCCGGCGCTCTTATAATGCGTCCCACATCTGGAGCGTCCATGATAACTGTTCACTGCACAGTCGGGGTTGGAACCAGCGCCGAGCGGTTGGTGGATCCGGTGCTAGCAGCTTTGAGCATTTAAAATTTCACTCAGCGTTCGATTTTGAGTACAACTCAAAGCTTTTGCTGTGCCTCAGAGCTCACAATAATCGTTGCATACTTTGCAGCGGGCCGAATCTAGCTCAACGATTTGGCAGTTCTTTTGTTATTTTTAATTAAAGTGATTTGTGATATATTTATTTTTATGGCAATTTTAGAATTTATATTTTGGAAGCAATGGTTGCAGTTGGCTTTTGTTTTTAGCAGGCAGCAAGCTGTAAAGGAAGAGGGAATTTAGGTTTAGTATAGTGGAAAATTATGTTTTTGAGAATAAGAAAAGTGTATGAATGTTATACAAGAGTAAATAGGTAAATAAAAATTAAATAAAAGAGTAAGTAAGCATAATTTCCAGACTTGATAATCCAAATATCCCAAATACTACTAGCAATCATAAATATGCATTTACATTTTTAAGTTTTCCTTTTTTCATTACAATAAATAAAAAACTTTTAATGAGAAGCCATTCGAATTCAGTTAGTTAGAAATACAAATTTAATCAAAACTTTCCCCCATTTAATCCATTTTATGGAAAACGCGGAAATATGCATAAAAAGGACCTATTCACCTGTTATTCTTTTTGTACTACGTTTGCCTTGAGCACACTTTTCCTGCTGTCGGTGCTTGGCCAATTTCCCGCCCACACACTCTTGCACCCCTTCAGAAGCAAAATTTTCCCCCACGGTTATTAAATTCTTTTTTTTTTCCCCAGTTTCCGCTGAATAAACTATGATACGAGGTTCAAGGCGACTGAAGGCTTTCAACTGCAACAATGTCAATTTGCTGCCTGAAGAGCTGCAACTGTTCGTCTTTGGGGCTAACTTTTTTGTCGGTGTTGGTAAATTGATTTTGAGGACGACGAGTGGCTAACAGAATCTAATAAAATAGTCAAGAGCTTAAAGGAAATGCGAGAGCAAACTAGCAGCAAACTAATCAATTTACTTAGTGTAAAGTGGCTTAGGTGTTGGCAATTTAGTGAGAGCAATGAGATTAGAGTTTATCTAGGAAGAAGTGTTGGGAAATGTAAAAGAGGTTTTATTTCAGACTTAAGGTTTTAAGGAGATAAGAAAAAAAAATAGATAAATATAATTAAATAATTATAATAATAAAATAATTCAACTCGATTTTTAACCAAAAAAATAAATTAAATATTTATATTTTTTTTATTTGTATTTAATTATATTTTAAAGGCAAGTCAGAATATTTATATAAGGCAAAAAACCTCTACATTTAGGTTTTCTCTTTGAAATGGTTCCTTTTTTCATTATTATCTACTTCCTTTTCAGGAAATTAAATCCTAAATTCATTAAGTATTCCATACTTGCACGCTTAATTAGCTTTTCCAGCGTTTGATGGCTCGAATCAAACTCAAACACAATCGCAAGCTCAATCCAAATCATTGAAGCAATTAGACAAATCTGCAAATCAATTGAATCAACAGTGACAGCGAAAAGTTCGTCACTTCCCGCCGCCTATTGACAGATCATTTAAGATACAGTCAGTCATGAAGTTCTGTAATCCAAAAATGGTTGACAATTGACAGACCAATAAAGCCAAGTGACGTCTCCGGGAGGCATGAAAAGCTAATGAATGATTCACCAGACAGTAGATGGTTCTTAACACACTCATTGCCCAGATTGATAAGCTGATCCTTAAGCTGATTTCATTAGACTTCAAGGTAAGTTTATCTACTGCTGCGCTATATGATAATTGTTAGTGGGTCGATTGTGGTTGTGGTTATATATACGCGCCAGGCAGCGTTAATTAAACAGCGAAACAAGGAAATACTTGTAATTAATGCGAAAAAAGGTAGCAACAACAACAACAAAACAATGACTAAGTGATTACAGATACAAAGCTGGGGGGGGGGGGGGGAAAAAAAA